>VZTA01014276.1:0-28779 GCA_013398855.1 Mohoua ochrocephala | reverse complement strand
AGGGTGGCCATGCGGGGTTGAGGGCGGGGCGGTGGTGATGTGGGGTTATAAGGGTGGGGTGATGATGCGGGGCTGTGATCCGGGCCCGCAGGAGGTGTGGAGAGGTGGTGATTCGGGGCGGTGATGCGGGGTAGAGGGCGGGGAGATGATGCGGAGCCGCGGGCGGTGCGGGGCGCAGGGCGGGCATTGGAGGATTGGCTCCGGGCGGGGGCCCGGCCGGGGAGGGATGCAGTGAGGGAGGTGGCGGCCGGCTCTGCCAGACTCCCTGTGTCAGGCGGGTCCGTGGCTGTGCTGCTGCTGCCAAAGCTGCTCGGAGTGTTCCACGCTCGCTGAGGTTGCTTCTGTGCACAATGTACGTTTTTGTCGTCGTGTCGGTGGTGGAAAAGTGCACATTGTGTAATGCTGATAGAGAAAAGTGGCTTTTCTTGAAGCTAATAAAAGTAACACCCTCACGTCAGGCTGTATTCTATAGGTATATGAAATACTATTTTTAGAGAAGTCTATGGAAAGTGTTTCTGTGCAGGGTGAGATTGCAAAGTAAATTGAGAATTGGTTTGATCTTGTGAGAAAGTTTTCTATGCAGAAAAATGCCTTGTCAGTTGGGATTTAGTTTTTCTTGAAGATCCTTTAAGCTTCAGTGTTGCAGTTTGGTGTTAGAGGAGGCTCCACTGTGAGGGAGGTGAAGCACAGGCACAGGTTGCCCAGAGTAGTTGTGGATGCTCCATCCCTGGAAGTGTTCAAGGGGAGGTTGGACGGGGCTTGGAGCAACCTGGGATAGTGGAAGGTGTCCCTGTCCGTGGCAGGAAGGTTAGAACTAGATCCTTTCCATCCCAAACCATTCTGTAATTCCAGTGGACATGAATGATGTTCAGGAACCAGTTTTGTCAAACAGAACATGGTGTTTTGTTAAGGAGGTTCTAAATGATGACAGTGTCAGAATTAATAGGTTTTGGGGTAGATTTTTTAAGAAATTATGCAGGTCATTTCATGAAGATATCATGTAATAATGGAAAACTTTTAAGATTTCTTGGGTGGTGCAAGAGAGATGTTACTCCTTTCCCCATAAACTAAGGGGTTTTAAAATGTATTTGTGATTGTAATTGCTGAAATAAAACATGGATGGTTTTCAGGAAAGCAGAGTTATTACAGGTTAAAATTCTAGTGCTTACTCTATCTATTGACAAATGCATACAATTGAGTTATTAATAGCAGAGAGTAATCAAGTTCAAAGAACCTTAATGGAAAATGCAGCACCACCTTTCCTACCAATTGTTGAGGCATCAGTGATCAGGTCTCTTATCAGTAAGCTTAAATGCACACCCTTAGATGTCCAAGATATTCTTTAGCCTGCAGGAAGTAAAGGCGGAGTCGTCACTTCTGGGTTTTTTTAATGGAGTCATCTGAGCTGTATGAATTGTTTTCTGTTGAGATTAGAATTTGGGGAACAAATTAATAAGGTTATAAACTAGTGCAATATAGTAGCCTTTATATTACTGCATATTTTAATCTCCTCCCACCCCTTTTCTCCAGCTCACTCCCTCCTTTTTTTTTTTTTAAACATCTGATGGCATTGTATAAAGGTGTTTATTCCCAAACAGATTTTGAAGTCCTGGTCTTTTTTCTACCTTTGCCCCATAGCTGTAGTATTTTCTACAGGCACCTCACCTCTGAATGCTGTTACCTTATTCTCCATTCCAAGGGTTGGGCAAATTTTAGTATCAAACTTAAAGAAGCGTGTGTGTCCTGAAGAACTGGAAGAGAGCAGGCTTGTTTGCTGAATAACAGCTTTAACTGGAAACTGTTATTGGAAAAAATATTGGGCTAAAACGTAAGGAAGAAAGACTTTGAATCATGTTGATTTATGTTTTATCATATCAGGAAAAATATTCATCCACTTTTCCTGAGTTTTGGATCGCTTGTGAGTATCTGGCTAATTGAACAAAGAATGTGGTCGTTTCTAAGTTTGTTTTTCTGCTCCCCGATACAGATCTCGATCGAGTATAGCATCATGTACAAGTGTAAGCACCCAAACTGCTTCTGACGATCAGGTTGTCAAATTCTGGGATGAACTCAGTTTAGTTGGCTTACCAGATGACATTGATGTTCAAGCCTTATTTGAGCCAACAGGTAAGACCCATTGTTGTCCTCCTTTTTTTCCCAGTGTAGTAGCTCCAGTGACACGAGTGATGTTTTGCAGCTGTTGGTTTTTTGTGCTGTGGTGGTTGTCAAGTCTTTGATGGTGCTTTGGTAGCTTTTGCCCATGTCAGGTTGTGTTTTTGTTGTCCTCTCTCCAGAAAGGAGAATCCTCAGCTTCGTGTGGGGAAATATTTGTAATCTGCTGTTGAATTGGTGTTCAGGTAGTAATACCTTCAGTACCATGATTCTGTTTTGGGGGGAAAAGGGAAAAGAAATTAGGTACAGCTTAATATAATTCTCAAAAATCTCAATCCTGTAACGTTACCTGATCTCCTGCTGCAAGTGCAGGGTTATTGGAAACAGTGGAATAGAAGATTTAAAAGAGCAGCATCATTAGAGCAGTGGAGGGATAATGCATCTGCATGTTTCCAGAATCTGCAGGTTTTCTGTCAGAAAACTCTCTAGTTTGTCATCTGCTCTTTCATTTCAGTGGAACTTTTCTGTTAATTAAGTTATGAATTACTTTTTCAGAAGGCATCTGTGTCCAAATGCTTTGATGCCAGTAGTCCATTCACGTATTTTGCTCCAAAATATGGAAATATATTTATGTAATAATATAAACATCACTCTTTCATGAGTGTGGAAACTTATTTCAAGATCTAATTAAAAGAAAAAAATAAAATCCAATGGTTTTGTTTAAATAGTTAGACTATAGTGTGTGTAGATGGGTGGATGGGTTTATCAGTCTACATTTTTGAAGTTGCTATTATTTGTAAATGACTCTTCCTAAGCCTGTACAGAGATTTTTGGGATTTTTTTTTGTAGCTCAAATTATTGAGTTGGCCAATCCCTAATTTCAACAGCTAGTGTAAACTATCGTTTCTAATTCCTGTATAAAGCAGTCAGAGAATTCCTTTGGAAGTATGCACCATTTGCATTGTTTTTCCAAGGACTGAGTTAGAAACTTCTTGTAAGAGTTACCTGTTGAATTCTACAAATTCTGACTTTTTTTTTGTTAGGTTTTAGGTGTGTCTCTGTAGTGTGTTTGTTGCATTAACACCATTTTCTCAGTCATTTATATGAGTTTCTGTTCACGCTGTATTTTGAGCTTTTAAACACTTTGTATAGACTTCTAAAGCATCATATGAGCATATTCTACTTGAACATAGAGATCTTTATCCAGTCCTTGGAAATCATAAATTAAGAGTACAAACACGGGGAAATGTTATCTACAGTGAAATATAAGGTCAAATGGAACTCTGTGTGTGTGTCATTCAATACACAAGCATTTAATGTAGAACCAAAGTCAGAGAATCCTGTGCCATCCCAGCTGTGATTACATGATCAGGCAGTTGAAAATTATAAACAGATAAAAAAGTGTGTTGTGTATAAAAGAAAATTGCAGTGTTTTTAGTGTCTGATAGTAACTGCAGTATATTCAGTGTAATAATATGGGTTTTCAATGTTGAAACAAGGGGAAAAAAAGGAGGAGACTTCTCTGTTTTTTCTGGCAAGTGTTTTACTGCTAGAACTGAGTTCCATGCTTGGAGGAAGTGCTTGACAGAGCTGTCCAACCCTGGCCCTTTCTCTCTCCGAACTCACCAGGTCACTGCTGGGCTCATCACCGCTGTGCAGAGTGGTCTGTGGGAGTCTGCCAGACTGAAGAGCAGCTATCGGTGAACGTGGACAAAGCTGTTGTCTCAGGGAGCACAGAAGTGAGTAAAAACACTCGAATGCTCAAGTCTGTAAGAAAACAGGGTGGGAAGGGTTGAAAAAAAGATAAATGCAATGCAAAGTGTGACTAAAAATATCCACGTATGGATCTCTGAGCTCCCATTTTTAATAAGGTTTCCTTGGGCAGATCCTCGTGCTAAAAACCTCTGTTGCAATTTATTAAAAAGTTTCATGGAGTTGCACGGAATACATCATTAATTAGCCTTGAGGTAACTAGAACGTAGGAAGAACCAGGCTGACCAAAACAAATTAGAGACAAAAGAAAAGTTGAGTTCAATTATCAAATACTCTGATAGCTAGAGGAAATATTTATTGTACCAGTTTATACTCTGAAATTATATGACTCATATATAGTAAAAAATTTCTGAATTACTTTCATGCCAGTTTCGAAAAGCAGATTAGTATAAAAAAGCCAGTGTTTGCCATGAAACTTGTATTGATACTCTGAATACTCATAGAAATACACAGATAAATATTTAATCTTTTAAATTGAAATGGTAATGTCTTTGGAAAAGTAAGTACCTTTGAAAAGGATGAACTTGTTCTGGTGTCATGTTCTGGTACCATTTTGAAATATTGGAGATGTATTTCACATTGGTTTTGCCACATGTAGCTATATTTTTTGGTCATATTTAATAATGCCCAATAGGGTTTTTAAATAATTTTATTATTTTTTTGTGTTAAATCAGCCATGCTATCAACAAATCTTTGTAACTTTTGCTGGTTTTCCTATGGTCATGCTTAGGCCTTTTTTTCACTTGAGTCTTCTTGTTTTTCATGCATTATAATAGAACAAAAAAACTCGGCGGAAGATACCAGTAGATGTTCTCCATTATCTGGACTAAAAAGATGCTTTACATCACTCTTTCAATGCAAGCCATAGAATACAGCTTTCCTTGCACCTTCTTCTATTCATATTAAGTAAATGCTTTGTTTCGAATAATTTAATTAATTTCTGTGTTTCTGCTTTCAAAATAAAAGACAATTCAAAGTGAATTGAACCTGGCAGTATTAGGTTCTAGATGAGCTTGGAAATGGTAAAACGTGTATGTTTGTGTGTGTGTGTAAAAAACGACAGTAAGAGTTGAAAGAATATTCAAAATTGAATGCTTTTTTTTTTTTAATCTTACTGCTGAAAAGTTTCTGCCCCCTTGTTTTTGGCTTGTAATCATTTTGTGATCAGCTCATTCCTGTCTATAGTCATTTTTTCTAACAGAAATCCTGGTTGAGCCGTTCAAGTTTGTGTTTCGCTGTATTGAATTTCATCCTGTTTTCCTTATTTCAGTTTCATTTCTTTCTGTGCAGTACCTTGCTCCTCCCCTGTGCTCAGGGTGATGGTGCCTCACCTCTATGTCCTCAGTACCTTTTTAAGTTTTGCATAGGTGTTTACGATGGAATTATTTAACTACAAATTTTTTGAAGAATGAACATCTCTGGTGTTGCAGTTTCCCTTTCGGCCCCGTCTTTTCATGTGCTGCACTGCATCTTCCCTACTGATCTTTTCAAAATCTGCAAGTAATGTTTAGATCCCCCTGTTGCACGTGTTTCATGGTAGTGCAGAGAGAGGAAAGGAGTTTGAATCGGGTGCCATTCTGTGTATTTTCTATTCAGTCTTTGCTGGAGCCGTTGAGAAACTTTCTTTGTGTAGTCCAGCAGTCAGCCAGCAAAGAATGACGCTGATTTGGTTATTCTCTTTTATCCTTCTTGTGATATCCCCAGGGAGAGCTGAGTAAAGGCACAACTGTGATTCTAGAAGAATAGCTTGATGGAATTGGACTTCTTTATCTCACAATCACACCAGGGATTCGTTTGCTTTTTATTTTATTTTATTTTTTGAAAAATAAGGACCAAACTCTTCTGTAGTTCTCTGTTCCTGACTACAGAGAAGTGTAGTGGTTGCTCAAGGAGTTTGTGTGGAACTGGTCTGGAGCTCAAGTAATCCTGTGTTTGCTTGTGTCCAGGCTGTAATGCTTGGTAATAATTTTTCCACTACTTCTGAATTTATTACTGAGATTAAGAAGGCAGAAAAAAGTATGAAGTCCTGGTTGTCCTGTGTGATACTGGAAAAGCTCATCTTTGTGTGAGTTATTTTTAAAAAGTTTAAAATAAAAGGTAAATTAATTAATTGAATGGATGTGTTTGTGTTTGCAGCATCTTGTGCTTCTTTTCATTTGGGCTTCTTTCTAATGGACTGTTGTTGTATTTTAAAAGAAAAGTTCTGTTCAGATGTTTTGAAATCTGTTGGCCATGCAAATGCAAGTATGTGCTCAGGGCACACAGAAAAATAGTTTAAATAAGACCAAGCTGTATGCTGTTTCCTCTGCTTGCCACTACATTTGCTTTGGGTCTGTTGTTGTTTGCTTGGTAGGGGATTTCTGTCTTCTTGGAAGTCCTTTTGGCATGAGGAACTGGTTTGTGATGTGGTCTGCAGCACTGACATCTTTCCTTAGCTGGGAAAGTACATTTTCTTTTCCTCCTGTTCATGTAAAAATGGATATTTGAAGTGTAACCAACTTTTGATAATACAGTCCATTGGTTTAGGTCTTGTAATTTTTGGAGAGCATTTTGGGCCTGTTCTTACCTTGAGGGACTCTTTAATTTGTAAGCTACATTCTTGTTTCTCATTAGTTAGGCTGCCTATTGTTTGCAAATCTGCTCTAACTGGGTATGACAGTGTTTCTTATTACTCTGTTTACCAGTTGAGATGTCCATTTGGCTTCACTGAACTTGTGATTGCATTAGTTAAAGCTTGTGTGGACGTAATTCACTGACCTGTTCCAAAATACGTATGTTTATCCATTTTGGTTTTCTTCTGGGCCCTTGTTTGCTGAAGGTTTAAAGCACAGCACTGCAGAGATCTCAGGATCTGTGAATGTCTCACAAAATACCCTGCTTAGCGTGTCTTTCTTCTTCAGTTCTTTTGATTCTGAAGGCCTGGCAAAGGCACCTGACCAGCTCGTTTCATGTATTTGTGTCTAGACAGAGGTGGGTCCTTTGTCTTTCTTTCAAAGTCTGGGGTTTGCCATTCTTTACTATTCATGAGTGCACAAACCTGCATCTGTGAGGTGTTTGAAATCCTATGTATCGTGTTGGTTTGTGACAAGGGACAAAGAAAAGCTGGAATATACAGTGAGATCTGTGATACAGGTGCCTCAGTTCATCTCATTGCTTGTCTCGCTTCTCTCAGCAATGCAGAGTCGTGGATTTTCTCAGAACTGCCTTCTCAGTTTAGGAGGGCATAAGGAGAACTGGGTGATCTTGGTGACAAACCTAGTGCCAGGGCTTTTCTTAGCATGACTCCTAAGGATTCACCTAATTATCCTGGTGCAGTATGTAAGGTAAAGAGCTTGAACACCCAGATGTGGCAGTGCCTTCCCTCGCTACTTTAGTAGCATTTAATGGAGTTTGGGAGTAATTTTGTTTCAAAGTTTGAAAAAAACCCAACTCTTCAAAATATAAATGGGGGAGAGAAAAATTCCAGGGATTTGTTTGATCTAAAACCTAACTCAATTTTCTTATCATTTGTAAGTGTTTTGCTCAGTATATAAAGTTCACCATAGTAAAGGAGCTGTCGCGTTGTCAGCTTAAGGAAGATAGACTTATATTGGTGTTTCTACAGATATTTAGTGTAAGATGCAAAAATGATGTGAACGGTGGACTTAATAACATAAACTAAGCAAAAGAATGTGATTAAACAGAAATTGGGGGTTTTTCTGTGGGAAAAATATAATAGGTATGGACAAGTGGAGTTTACAGCTTTTTCTTACATTTTTGGTTTCAGTCTTACACTTGTGTAACTCTCCTGCTTTTTGATATTTGGAAATGTGAACTTATTGGCATCATCATGTAAAACTTAGAGGCCTTTAAGGCTTACGTTTGTCCAGTTTTTAACAAGACTGGTTTCTGAAATAGTGGTTCCTGAAATATTTTCAGGTATTTTTAAATAATACTTTATAATTTTGATGTTTATTTTGCACGTATTGAGTAGGTTGCTGTTTGTTTTTCTACAGTCAGCTGAGGAAAAATAAAGTTTGCCAGTTGTCTGCCTTACATTGTCTAGCCATAGCTATTTTGTATGCTGCAGAGTCCCAAATAAGGTGGACTGCTTTTTTCTCCCCAATGTGTAAATAGCTCAATTCAGAAAGTGAGTTTAAGGAAGTAGATAATGTGTTTAAACTACTTTTGAACAAACTGAGCACAAGAAAGGAACGTAAGGGTAACTTTCCCAGCCAGCTTTCTCTTCTGATAAGATGTAGAAAGCAGTTTCCAAGTCTGGGAGAGTTTGTCAAGGGCACTGAAGTCAAGGAAAACAGTGTTCGTGGAAACCAAGGAGGCTCCTATCTGCTTGAAGACTGAATAGGAGAAACGTGACAGCAATGAAAAGTCTTGTTTTCAATTCTTTGCTCTAGACTTGATTCTAGCGTGATGCCTACCAAGCTAGATCAGAAAGAAATAAGTTGAGGGGAAAGATGGGGAGCATGTTTATACACCTTTTAAAACTGTCCATATTTTGAATGTATCTTCATCCCTTAGTATCAGTGCACTTCTCATCTTTTTGAAAATTGTCCATGTTTTTAGTGGGGTGTGCATGTTTTATTTGTGCTGCTTCAAGTTGAAAACCCGTTTGTCTAAAACGATTAACTTCCTTTTGTCATTCCTTGTATGTAAAAGTGAACATCAACATCCTAATGTGCTGTTAACTTCATACTCTGTGGAGGATGGTGCCCATTTAACCATAGCAGTTTTTCATTTGGTTTTACTTTTTGTTGAGAAAAACTGCGTGAGAAATGGCCAAGATGACAGAGTCCTGAATGTCGGGATGGTGTTGGCTTCGTGTATGTCTCAACCAAGCTGAACAGAGCATGGAGTGATGTGGGGTTTTTCTAGATAGAGTGTGGGATTTGCAGTTCTTTGATGCTTTAAAAGCTCCCTTCTTCCTTTTTCATTATTGGAGGAACTACTAATTCTTAAATCCAGAGAAAAATGCATGAAGAGAATGTAATCTATCATAATTTATATTAATTCTAGGCAGAGTGCTCTGCATTTGCCCATTTTCCAAGGACGAGCTTTGTAACATGAAACTAAATGGGCAGCTCTGGTATTCCGAAGTTCCTTTCCCAGCTCTTGAGTTTTTTATGGTGCTTTTGCACACACCAGGCACTTGACTTCTCCTCATTTCCCTTCCCTACAACTTGGGAGGGACTACCTGGCTGCTCTTGGGAATGGCTTCTGATTTTATCTTATCGAGATTTTTTTCCTGTAGTTGCTTTTGTCCTGCAACTGAGGAAGTACTGCAAGAAGTTTTCTTCCAAAATAACATCTCTACTTTTTTAATGAGTTGCTGTCTCTAAGAGAACTCCAGCACAGAAAGTGCTTGAGAAAGAAAGAGTAGAGAAATAGTGACATATGTCTCACCAAGAAGACACTTGCATGTGCTGTAGGTCAGTTTGGTAGTTTTATTCAGTTCTTGGCATGTTTTAGACATCCTGTAGCAGTTCAGCAGCGGGGGACATGGGCTATTTCAGTGTTCCATGAATTTCCCTCTTGTGATTTTGGAGTTTCTCTAGAGATCTGTAGCCGTTTCCCCGCTGATGATGACAGGCGTTGTTTTTAAAGGACCTTACTGACTGAGGGTACAACTTCAGGGATAGTTTAAGGCCGTGGATTATCTTCCCTGATTTACTCTGTTCCATACTGGTTTGGATTTTAGTCACTTGAAGCTAGATCCTTGTTGTCTTGAAGAATGTGAATTGTTCTTAGAGCTTGTAAATGACATCAGAAAGCCTATGTCAATTGTTTTATAGCTGTATTTCCCAAGTTCTGCAAAGCAGCTGTGGTATCTTAAAATTATCGTAGTTGGCTCTGATTTACACCTCTAATTCTTCCGGAACACCTTTGTACACCATAAATGATGTCAGTACAGCTTTGGTAAATCTGTTCAGGTTAAGGAGCTGCCATGGGACCTCTTCATGTGTGTTCAGATTCTCTGCAGGTCCAACAATTTGAAAACAGGTATTTGCCTGCTTAGTAAGATCTACAACTTAATTCTCGTTAGGATTGTCAAGTGAACAGTGATTAAAGTATTCTTTCATTTGAACCAAAATAAGATTTGCCATAACATAGCATTGTTCATTTGAGGTCACAGAATGATTTGGGTTGGAAGGGACGTTAAAGATCATCCATTAAACATCATCCAAGTCCCCTGCCATGGGTAGGGACACCTTCCAACGAGGTTGTTCAAAGCTCCATGTAATGGGAAGACAAGGGGGAATGGCTTCAAACAGAAAGAGAGTGGGTTTAGACTGGATTTAGAGTGGAAGTAATTCTTTACTGTGGGGGTGGTGAGGATTGGAACAGGTTACCCAGAGAAGCTGTGCCTACCCCATCCCTGGAAGTGTTAAAGGCTGGGTTGGATGGAGCTTTGGGTGACTTATCTAGTGGAAGGTCTCCCTGCCCATGGCACGGGGTTGGAACTGGATGATCTTTAATGTCCCTTCCAACCCAAAGCATTCTTTGACTCTGTGATTCTATTTTTTCTTCTGCAGTGAAACATCGAACAGAAAAATGTAAATTACACTTCTAACGGATAAAAGAGTTTTGTTACCTATCAAAACACGGCACCTTTAAAGCTACAGACTTAAGGACTCAGCTTTCAAAACACAGCTTTCCGTTTCTCCAGTTGTCTCAAAGACCACATTTTCAAGAACAAAATAAAATACATTTTTCGAAATCCCCGCTTGTATTTAAGATAATGAAGTAATAGTTAAAACTGAGTAAATGTGAATTAAGAACTTTGCAATTATCTTCTTCTAGTATGTTTTTGTAATTATTTTGGCACCTAAATTATGGATACCTTGGGATATAATTAGGCTCCACACATGTATGTGAATCTTCAGTGGTGTGTTTAAAAGTTTGTAAGGATTACTCTGAACTAGACTGGTCTGTCTGAATAGTTATGGTCATAAAGTGAGAGGCAGTAACATGGGAGAAATGTGGCTAAAGTAAGGGCTAAGCACTTCTGATGATTGAAGGGGTCTGGAAATTATTTTAATTTTGAATTTTCCATTTATTGAGGAAAAACCCTTTCATTTATTTTCCTAGTCTTTCTGACGTAATTGTTGTTCACCTCTGAATACTTTGATACTTGGATAAGTCTTGGTACATGGTTGAGGGAGAGGTTGTTTTTAAGTGTTAATTGTTGCAGTGTAATTGAGGTTTATTGAGTGAAGAACTGGTCTGTTTTTTCTTTCCCCACCATTTGTTAGATGGATTGGTAATTCAGATTTGTACTGTATGGTGCGAGATACTCTGTTATCATTACGTAACTTTCCAAGTCAGCCAGCCAGTGAAAAAAATAAAAGCATACAAAGCTGCAGTATTAAACTGAAAATATTTAATTAAAAACTTGTTTCTAAAATAATCTGAGGAATATTAGGCTTTTTCCCTAGCCAAAATTTCATTTAAAATAAATAGAGAATTTTTCAGTTATTTTCTCATGATTAAACATTTTTATTGTTAACATTCCAGTAAAACCAGTACTATGCTTCATCCTGTTAAGGTCTTTGGAATTTTTACAAGTGGAAAAGTTTATTAGGAATATGAAGAAATACTTATTTCAAGACTATATGACACATGCCCAATTTAGCACTTTTTAAAATTAGCCTCTTAAGAAACAAAAGATGTTCCTTTCTTTAGAGACACCAAACACTGATTTGTTTATGTGCTAATGTAGTAGAGCATCAATATACCAAATATCAGCAAAGTGTTTGATTTAGAGCTTTTTCTGGGTAGTACTTGTTTATGGAGTTTGATTCTTACCAAGGGCAGATACTTAAATGTCACTTTGCAGTCTCTGTAGTAGTTCCTTGTTTGATAACCTTTTATCGGTGTGATTCTGACCTGTTGACTGGAAGAAGGAGCATGTGGTCATGTGAAACTTATTTAGCTATAGTTAATTTTTTATACTGTCTTCATCACCTTGATTGTATTTACAAGAGGAAGGCAGGCTTTAATTTGTGAATCGCAGTTCGGAGGAGAATTTTTCTCCTCAGATGAAGCAGAGCAAAAGATGCACATTTTTAAACAATTTTTTTTTTTGAGATTTTTCTTTTGATGTGCTTTGTCATGAGCCTTCTGTGAAATAACATCTATGTTTGTATCCTTACCTATTTGCTTCCAAGTGTGTGAAAAAAAATACTGTGAATTTGTCTGCAGATCAAGTGGTGCTGTCAGTGCACATTGAAACTGACTGATGAGAGTAAAACTGTGTCTTGTTCCTTATTTGGGCCATAAGAACCAAGTCCTAGAGCTTACCCTTGCCAGGGACAATGATCAGTGCCTGGTTTCTAATATGTACATTTTAGGCTTAAGTAGTAAACTTTTTTCAGAGTGAGATAGAACTTTTCATAAACTGTCACTTTTTTCCAGCGCACAAATACAATTTCTTTTCCTTCCATTGCTTTGTGTTCCCTACAGTTTTGCATATCTGAACAGAAGCACGGTGTCATTTCTGGCAAGTGAATCTACCTAAATGATCTTTCCCATTACAACTGCATTTCTGGAATACAGCAGCAAACGAGAGAGGAAAATACTTAGGCAGCACAAAGTGTCTTTCCTTAAGATGGTTCATGTGGCTTCATCTGAAGGGGGAAGTGTTTGATTTTTCAGCCTCACCGTTGCTTTCTCTCCCAGAGCAGTGGTGCTGCTGGGTTCCTGCTGTGGAGCCAGGAGAAGGTTCCAGGGAGCTCGCCCTGGGAGCAACTCCTGTGGCACTCAAGTAGGAAAGCAGAGTCAGCCTTAAGAGTTTTCAGTGTGGGTTTTTTCAAGCTGAATGCTTTGAAAAACGCACCTTTCTTGAACTCCAGATGTCGAATAGGTGGGTACCAGAATCGGGAGAGAGATCGTGGCTACAAAGACGTTTCTGAGAGGGTTTTGATGCTGAATGGGTGATAGGCACTGCAGATGCTGAGGGCAGGCTGAGGTGTATGAACCAGACAAAATGGACTGGGGGCACAGAAAGAGACTGAGAAGCAGCAACAGCCCAGGAATGAAAGCCGAAGAGCCTAGCTGAGAAACATGAAAGGGCCTGTGTTCCTGGAGGAATTTCCAGTGCAGGTTTCTTTTATTCAGTAACATTCACTGAAATAATCTACTGAAAGCTCTGAAGTGAAATTGTTCAGTGTGTGTTCCAAACTGCTGAAGTGTGTTTCACAAAGACCTTTTCTTCCTTTTGCATGACTTGAGTAGAAAACACTTTTTTTCATAATAAGTCCAAAGAAATTCTCAATTTTTTTTTTTTCTCCCCCCAATTCCCTGGTGTATTTCATAAACGTTACTCTGAGCATTAAGGCAATGACCCAGTAGTTCACTAACATTTCATTTCAAGATTGTATAATCTGGAGGAGGGGGTTATTGTGTTAAAACCAGGGAAAACCTGATCTCTGAAAACCCACTAAAGGAAAATCACACAGTCTCTCCGATCAAGGATGTACCTTCTTCCTTGGTAATGTGTCATTTTGCTGGTGGGACTGACCCATTTTGGGGCTTTGCTGTAGAAAATGAGAGTGCGGATACTTGGGCTCTCCCTTTCTCCTGTCTTTCTGTGCTCAGCAACATTGGCATAGTCCTTTAATGCCCCCAAACTCTGAATGTGGAACAAGGAAATAAAATCTTGTTTTAAAATGTATGAAAATATAAACAAATTTATTTAAATTATTATCCCATTAATATTTTCTGCAAATAAGAAAACTGGAGCTCTGTAGATATTTAAAAGTCAGGAAACGATGCCCATCTCTCAGCCAGCATGCAAGCAGTGAGTTTATAAAAATTTACACAAGGAAATGTGGCAGTATCACCAATCTCCTCACCTTTGTAGGTGTTTGAATGCAACCCTCCTTTTCTAACCTTATTACCACCTCGCTCATGGTTGCTTCTGATTTAAATATTTTATATTCAGTCTTTTTCACAGCTAATCTGGGGGGGGTTTATTGTTGGTGCTCAAGGGTCTAATTTTGCCTTTTGTCTGATGGTTATATTTATAAAAAAAGACTAATCAGTCTTTTGCAGTTAATATTGGTTAGTTTCAGTCAAGGACAGGTCCTCATTATGCTTTGAGCATTATGGAAGTAAAAAGGCCTCTTCATCAGCTTTCTCCTTAATATATAGCGCAGGAATAAAAGGAAAAAATACCTCTGTGGGACTAGTAGGTGTATTTGCTCAGCTGTAGCATTGTTTGCTTAGTGTTACACAACTGACTCTAATCTAGGTTTCACAGCAGTTTCCCTTTTATATAGTATTTTATTTAAGCATGTCTTTTAAATTTATCATGGATGTGGGTCACATGCTTTTTTTTTGAATGAGAGCTTTAAAGTCCAGACTCTTTAATGAAATTAGAATTATAAAGGGGTTCTGATTATTCTGGTCAAAAGAGTCTGAGGATTTTTCCTGTTTAATATAAATTATATTTTGGGTTTTCATTTGGGGTTTTCACCCATCCTCAAAAAAATCTTACAAACATACTTTAAAACTCAGGAGTGCTCATATTAGTCTTTTGGCATCAGTTTGCTTTTAAGCAGTAGCCTAAAAACTACTTCTGAGATTGGTGTACTCAGCAGCTCGCAAAATCAAACCATTAGCAAAAAATAGTTTTGAACTCCCTGAAGATTTTGTTATTGACTTCCATTAGTGTAAGTTCTGTCCCAGAGTTGCACATTGAGCATAAATATTGCAGACATCAGTATGAAGTAGTGCCATTAATGTAGGTGTCGTTGAGTGTTTTTTTAATAACATGGAGCAAATCAGGCATGAGAGAGACATCTTAGGAATCTTCACAGATGTGGAGCAACTGCCCTTTCTGTGCGAGTGCATCCCCTCAGTGGCAAATACTGACATTACTTTCATTAAAGCTATTTTTCCTAATAGGCCACTGTTGATAGTCATTTACTTATGTGGAAGAATTAATATTGTTTATTTTCATGTATGTGGTTGTCCTCCCCATTCTGCAGCTCTGACCTGGGAATAAAAAGGAGGCAGACAATAGTAGGTCTGCTGCCAGTAATGAATGTGTAGGTGTTCCATGAATCATAGTCATGATTAATTATAAGAATCCTATTGAATAATATTAATTGAAGAACTGATGAAGTGGCATGTTCTCAAAGCAGCACTTCCCCCAAGCTTTTTTTTAACCAGTGTATTTTCAGTGATATTAATGGTTTCCCTCAAAGATGTCATTTTCCTCTTCACTACATCAGGGAGGGAAAGTAGCTGTTATGAAATAAATAAATATTTATTTCCTGAAGCATCTAACGTGGGTGAAACAACTTGATACACTACATTGCAGTGCCATGTATCTCACTTCAGATACATGTATTCAATCTGCAATCTAGATACTATTTTTTAATAAAACTGCAAGTGCTTCCACATCTAACCTTTCCCTTTCCAGTTTTTAATTTATACTATAATATTTCCTTTCTCTTCAAAAAATTTTCGCCCACTCTGCTTCGCTGTGAAATTGCCTTGCAAGAACAGGGAAGAGTGACAGAATCTGCGGAAAAAATAGTCTGAGTCTAAATACCTAATCCAACCAAATTTCCAGGCAAATACTGAGGGGTTTTTTCCTTTCAATGACTGCAGGTTGTTACAGAATATTAGGTGGCGTTTGCGTGGGAGATGTGTTGACAAATCAAAAAACCTTTAAAAGCAAATAGAGAACTTCTAGAGAAACGACACAAGAAGACAGTTCGGTTGTTATTATTATTCTTTGAGCTTTGTGAGGGAAATGCTCGTTTTCCAAAATGTAAATGGGTTTGATACGTTCAATAAGTAGGAGTTTCGGTTTTTTCAAATGTCATACCAGGTGCGTTTTTTTTAATGAGAGTAACTTGAAATAGATGGCAAATCGTTGGGAAGACTGTTACCATTACGCATCCATCACATCAGAATGTGCCTTGGGCTCCTCCAGAATGTTTGCTTCCTGTCAGACATAAAATACTGTGATGGATAAATCCCCCAGTAAAGGTCGGCCCTGGCAGCAATGCTCACTCGTCTGAGAAACTGAAAGGTCAACGATGCTCGGGATTCTGGTCGGACTGGAAGCTGAGCATCTCACTAACGTGTGGTTGTACTTTCAGTCCTAATTTTATGTGATCTCGTTGTGTGTGCTGCTTCTGGAAGTTCATTTCTGCAAGTGAGTGCTCTGTTACAGTCTTATGCACCAGTTGAGTGTTTTCCAGCCTTTTCTGAACCCCTTTAATTGAAATAAATCAATTTTGTGGTAAACCATCTCTTGCCTTATGGGTGTTTTAAGTAAAATACTCATCCTAGTACTGTGACAGAATTGTTATCTTAACACTGTCACAGCATTAGGATGTCATCTGATGCTGAGATTTCTGTGCCATCAGATAAAATTGGTTTTGGAAAACAGTGCAATCATCTTGATTGTTTTGACCATCTGAACAGCTCTCTAATACTACTGGACTGCTCACATGAATTAGCTGAGCAGCCTGTGTCTCTTGAGGAGTTTATTTGTAGATGATGATGATGATTAAGCTCAGGAACCACAGTGAAGTGGACTCTCCACTGTGTTAGCGTGGGGACAGTCAATGTTTAGGGCTTGTGACCTTGCTGTGGATTTCCAGCCTGGTCTGTGTGGAAAATGCCCTGTCCAGAGCATAACACAGAGTCTACAATAGAACTCTCGGAATCTCAGACTGGCTCCTGCTCTCTCTCTCCAGGCACCACATCTTTTGTTGACCCAAATTGTTTCCCCTTCACTAGCTCTGATGTATTATTCATGTTCTTTCAATGTGGTTTTACTTTTGATAAAGGAATGGGATTTCCCCATTTGACTGTAAACATGGTGAGAAAAAGCTTTTAGGACATTATTCCAGCCCTAGTTTAGCTGTAACCAGCTGAAATATAAATATCAAAACCACCTTGTCCTGTCATTAGAGATTAAGGAAAAACATTATGAAGAAGCAGGACTGTGCTTGGTTTGACTCTGTGCTACGAAGGAAACAGAAGCTTCATTTAATTGTTTGTACTTTTACATATAACAGTGTTAAAAACCACACAGAATCTTGTAGTGGAGAAAAAGGGGTTTAATGTTAAAGAGACCAAGTAGGAATTGGTGCTGGAACAGAAGAAAATATGTACATTTACTAAGGGAATCTGTGACATATAAAGCATCACACTAATCTCTGGCAGTTCTTTTCCATTTGATGGCACTAACATCTCTATAATTAAGAGCAATGGAATTATTTAGAGGAAAACTGTGTTATAAACCATTCTTTTTTTAATTGAACAGCTGTAATTTCTACCAATGGAGCAAACTATATTATAAGAAAATGATTATTAGTTTAAAATGCAAAGTTAAATGAATGCAAAATTAACAAACAGATGGTGAAGAATTATTGTGCTTTATTTTACTCCTGGGTAAAAGGGCTCATGCAGGATTGTAAAAATGTCATCACACTTCGTAAACCTGAAAGCAAACAGAATTTGCAGTTGTGCACATCTGTTTTGGGACACTGCTAGAGGGTTAGAAGAATCAATGTTGTTTTCAAATAAGGGTATTCATCAAAAGGATATCATTTACTTAACAGTTATGGCTTCTGCTAAGCATCAGACTTAATGTTCTGTGGAATTCATTACAAAATCTGGCAGCTTTTTTCTTCACAAGCTACTGAGGCAGCATTCTTCAAAACTGAAACAAACAGCCCCTTCTTACCCTCACCTCCCTGAAGCCCAGAACAACAGTTGAATAACCTGCTTAAATGTTTGACCAGTAGTTTTAGGGGTTTAAATTCTAGGTCAAGATGTTGCACTTCACGATGCTTGCCCGAGGAATGTCAGTGATGAAACGGGATGGAGAGACATGGGGCTTATTTATATCAGTGGCTAGTGAGTTAAAGAATTACATAATGTTTGGGAATACGACGTCTTGGCAGGAGGGATGGGGCAAATACGTGTAAGTGACTAATTTAGTCAAATTGAAAAAAAAAAGCTAAAAGCCCCAGCCAGATAAAAGATGTCAAGTTTTTATTAGGAAAGAAATTATATTAATGGTCTAGCTGGTAGTTTCAAAGTATGTCACCTAATCGCTTTGTTTGAGCTCAATTTACAGAAATGAGTGAACTAAAGATGTAGGATTGTGTTTACGATGACTTTGTGCCATTTGGGGAGTGCAATTTAGGAACAGCCAAGGAAATAGGAATTATGAACAATAAGGTACTGATTGCAGTCAGTGGGGAAGGAATACTAAGGAGGTGCTCACTAATGAGGAAGGTATTAAAGGCAGGAAATTCTTGCATTTTTTTATGTCTCTACATAATCCAGAGTTTCTTGTCGCCCCATCCCTTCTGTTACCTTGTAAATTGTATGTATCACTGAGTATATATAGTGACTTTGGCTGACATTAACTTTCTCTTAACTCAGGGTAACGTATCTACAAAATCTTTCATAAAAGAGTGCATTATTAAGACAATAAAATCAAAACACAAAGTAAGGACATGTCAGAAGACAAGTTGTGTGCACACAATTAACATCCTTTGCACACAGTTAATGTCTTTTGTGCCTAGGCCTGATCATGCATCTTTAATGGTGTGATCACATGCAGAACAGTTTGTGCCTAGTTCAGTCCATAGGATGGACATTGCTGTCTTAGTATAAACCTCTTCAATAGTCCATTTTTTCGTTATTGTTTAGTGTGTAAGTATGTAGACTATTCAGATACTGCTGAAAAGAAAGAATTCCTCATTTCTGCATGAGCTTTTCTATAATGTTTTTACTATAATGAACATGTGAATAACTTGTCTATGAATTTTTTCAAATAGCAGATTTATGTGGCCTTGCTATGCATCTTAGGCTACATTTTCACCTAGAGAAGTTGAATTTATTTATATCTGCTGATTTGGATGGCAAATTGAAAGAGTTTCAAAAATACTCAGACTCATTTAAAAAGGTGGCACTGATACTGCAGTTCTTCCTTCACTCTGTTGCAGTTGTGAGCGCACAATCTATTTAGAAATTAAGGCTGAATTTTTACAGGGGAAAGAAAACTCCAAGGTTTTGACAGTAAGATTAAGAACTAAAAAAAAAAAAAGAAAAACTNAAAAAAAAAAAATTAAGAAAAACTTTACTTAGTCCCCTGCCCAGCACCATCAAGGAGCTTCATGGAAGAAGTGAAACTACAACTCTTTTGCAGGCCATTGCTTTGTTGCCATAACTAAGTGCTTTTCTTCTCCCACAAGCCATCCACCACCTTTTTCAATACTTCTTTTTTTCCCCCTCTATAAATTAAGCACAGTCTCACAGGCAACAGGTTTCTTTAATGCAGTAACTCCTTTTAAAAAGTCTACTTTATGCATGAAATCCATGTTTGATCTGTGATGCTCCTTGCGTTTTAGTGCACATACATATGTACGTGTGTGTGTGTCTCCATGTGTCTGTGTTGCCTTGTATTTGTCTGCCTGTATCATTCCCTTTTGTCAGGGAGCAAAAGGAAAAGGCAGACCTCCCAAACTGCAGCTTTAAAGCCTTTGTGGCTACATTAGAGCGCTGCTATTTGAGCTGGCCGGGCGATAGTGATACAGCATTAGGTGTCAGAGGACAGTGTACTTTTCCTCCTTGTAATCTTCATCCAATTTCAGTTGCCTCAGACTTCTGACTTTCTGTTCAAGTTGATATTTTTAGCCACTTCCACTCTTCATCTCCCCTTAGCATTTCTCATCCCTTTTGCCTAGGTTCTTTCTGAGATCTGTCCCTTTACCATTTTCTGTGTCTTAGCACCTGAGTTCCCTTAGGCCTTTATCCAGTTTGGGTGCCCAGGTTTGATTAACTGGCCCTTCAAGTGTTATCCCTGCCCCTCCTCAGCTTCCATCTCCATCCGTGGTTTCTCCTCCCAGTCTCAACAGACTGACTCACACAGTGAGTCCCTTTTGTCTCTTTGCTCCTTACTTGTCCATCTGCCTGTGTACTGGATACCTCCATTCCCCACATGATTAAGCGGCAGTAGCATCAGGATCCTTAGGGATGTCTGCTTTCCATTCCAGTGGCTTTTTGTGCTTGGGCTTAGAGTATTTTTTACAGACTTCCTCCCTCTAATCCTTGTCAGACTGAAGGAATCTTTGCAGGAGGTACATGATGTCCAATCAGTGCTAGAAATTGGAGAGGATCAGTCATGATCAATGAGAGAAGGTTTTTCTGTAATTTTTCACTTACAAACCTTTGAAAGTGTTTTACATTAAAAAAGATAGTTTTCTCAAGTTTGGTCACATCTGGATAGATCTGCGGGAAAAGGGCAGAAGTCGCATCCCCCACACTAAAACTCATGACAAATTGCAAGTCCCACGAATGAGGTTGTTTTTAAGATGAGCAAAATGTTTTTCTTAATGACTTTAGTGTTCTCAGAAATGGCTGGAAAGTTTTGTCTAAGTGTTCCGAAAATATTTAAGAGAATTTAGACGTGTTGTGAGAAGTTTAGCCCAGCTTTTTGTTGTTCAGAAAACTTGCAAAAATAAGAGAGAATTTATATGAAAGTCTTTTTAAACAGTCTCCATTAATATCCCTTCTTTGATAGTGCCATGCTGACAAAAACTTCCATGTGGGCTTGGCTGTGTTACCAGTAGAGAACTTGTGTCAACATATGACAGCTCAAGCCTGTCATCTAAATTTTGACCTCCCCGTGGATGTGCCTACCTGTGAGCTGTGTTTAAATTCCAGCTGCAGGCCATGGAAATCTGGCCAGTATTATCAGTGGAGCCTGAAAAGGACACCCACTGTTTGGCCAACTGAATTGCCATGAAGTAAATTCCATGAAATGACTAAGCCTTATTAAGTGTAATGAAGTTTGGATGTCCTCGTCCAGCCTTGTGTCGTTTGGAAGCACGATGTGACTGTATGAGCACTCTGAATTCTCCTTTTACTTTAAATGGCTTTGTAAATGTGCTTATGACATAACCTATAGAATGCTTGAGCTACTTCAGAATCCCTGATCCCTGTATATGTTTTAGGAGTGTAGGGGCTGTGCTGGATTCGACAGAAAGTTGACTTCATCCCAGTATGTTCCGCAATGACCAGTAACAGATGCCTAGAGAAGATCATTAAACAACAAGCATGTAGCAATGTTTCCTTCAATTCTTTTTCTCAAGCCTCCAACAATTTGTGGCTCAGCCTGTGCTCTGCCAACACAAAGAAATGTCTACACACACTTCTTAAGACCTCCCGAGCATGAATCAAATGGAACTGGCACAATAGTCTTGTTTTCTGAGCCTGCCAAAAAGCGGCCTCAAACCAAAGCTGATGATTTCTGTTCTTGCCTTGTTTGTCCTGGAGTTGCTGATGCTGAAGCCTAATAACCACAGTTTAAATTACATTAAACATTATTGACCTTCTTGTTGTTGACAGTCTAACTAAACAACAGGCTCGTGCGTGCTCTTCTGCCACGGTGGATATTAGATGGGAATTAAGGGAGTAGCTGGTTGTTAGCTGTGGAAAAGCTTAGCCTCACTCAAAACATTTACATTATCCTAAATCTTGCAGAAAGCGAGGAGGTGAATAGAAAAAAACCCCTTCTTTCTGGTGAAAGTGTGAAAAAAGTAGCAAAGGCAGAGTCTGTGAGGGAAATTATATGCATGCAGTTATTCCACTAGCTTATGTAATGATGAGGAGAACACAGCTCTAAGGCACCCGAACCCTTCCGTGGAACTTCTGAATAAACAGGGTTTGGGAACAGTTCAGGTTATGGGAGGAAGAATTTGTGTGCCATAAAGTTTGCATGTTTTCCTCTATTTCAGGTTTCAAATAAAAAATGGTGTCTTACTTAACTCACTTGATTCTTGCCGGTTTTTAACCTATTCACCTCTGTTACAAAAAACCACCCCTCCAAAACGTGAATGGTTTTTTCTCTGAATTCTTAAATGCCTTGATATCAACGTGATTTACTTAATGTATTTTTTAATGAAGGTGAAAAAGAGAGGCAGCTGGTGGGAATGAGAAACAAAGTAGTGACTTGTAGAGAGCCTAAAATTTCCACACTTTAAGGGACTTCTGCTTTCTACCTTGATTGCGTGTGTTGAGTCACTGTGTTAAGGTTTGAGGAAATAGAATAACTGATCTCTGATTGACTTGCTTATTTTAAATTGGAGTAATTTCCAAATTTGTGACATGAGTCATATAAAATTAAAAAGCTAGAAGGTAATTTGCAGTACTCCTGGAAAGTTGTTCTATTTAGTACTTCTAATCAGTAGTTCAGTCGAAAGCCATTAATTGTTTTTATGTTGCCATCTTACTGCATTGTGCTCTTTAGTGCTTTATGGTACTTAAACCAGTGTATTTGACATGAGAGGTGCTAATGGTCATTAGTGTCTGCAAGCAATATAAAGCTTTTTCTAGATGATGGAGTAATCAGTAATCTGATGGAATATCAGAACTAGCAAAGAACATATTTTATTAATCACTGTTGATATGAAAATTTCTTTGTGCTCCCATTAATGACAAGTTGTTAAGGTCCAGTTCTCTTCAGTCACAGGTTCGTGTGACAGCATTTCCCAGTAGCTAAACAGTCTGAAATTGGTTATTACAGGTAATACATTAAATTGTTTAACTGAGGACAGATGGCTTGTGTGTATTTTTGGGTACACTATCATAAAATTAAATTTTTTTATTGTTCTCATAGGTTTTGCCAGCTGATCTTTTTTAAAGAAAAAGTTCACAATTAGTGAAAACCTTTTGTCATCTTGCTTAAAACCATTTTGCAGTTCTTAGTACTAACATTTAGGTTTGGGACATTAACCAGGCTGCAAAGTACTTACTCAAAGACTGTATTTTAGCCTTTCTTTAATGTCTGCCTTCTAAGAGTTGTTACTTGTCCAGTTACTGAGACAGTAATACTATAAAGTAATTCTAAGGGCAGTAAAATAATGATAAAACATGACCTCTGATTAGTTCTTGGTACTATCTGAATAAAATCTTAACATTGTCTTACAGGCATCTTTTTCTCATTTGAACTTGCACGAGATTTTGGAATACTCTAAAGTATGGAGCCAGCAGGAAGGTTAGAAATATGTAAACAAAAAGCTGCTGCTGCTCTTGTCACCATTTTCCAGTTTGGCCATCCCTTTCCAGTAAAGCCAGTGGGATTTGTGACATTCAGCTGAGCTGAACAAGGCAGAATTAACGTTTTTGTTTAGCTGGTTTTGGTGCAATTACAGCTGTAGCAAGGAGGCACGAGTATTTCTCTTACTGGAAATCTTCAGGGTGGTTTCTGCCACTCTTATTTCATGGAGGATGTCCTCCCATAGAGCTAGAGTACAGGGGAGGTGATTGATCAGGTTTTCTTATGTTTTCTGTTAGTTCACTTAGTTCTTCCTTTTCCACTGTATTTGTACAACAATGTCATATTTGAGCCAATGGGATTAGTAAATAAAGGGAATTTTAAAATTAAATTTTAAAGATGGCATAGCTTCTGCTTTTAAAAATTACTTCTTTTTCTGTCTGAAAAAGCACATGTAAAAAAAAAAAGTCAAGAGGGCCAAGTAGAAAGCGGAGTGGACAGTTTTAAATGATGTAAATCACATTAGTAAGAAGTAGCAGAATTAGGGATGGGCTCAGAGATTTCTTGCTATGGACAAGTGCACAAGGGGCTTGCTGAAGGGAGCAGTTGGTAACCAGTGAAGGACTTTCTGAGAAGGAAAATAGTCTGTTGGCTCTTCTTTAGTTTATTTCCTTGAATGTACTATGAATAAGTAATGAACTATCTCTCCAGCTTTCTGACACCTTGTAAAGTTGGGGGGTTTTTTCCCTGTAGAACGGGAATGTAAAATTATTTGATCCATAAACAAAACAGTGTTTGTCTTGCTTTGACAGCTTACCATTTTCCAATACCTGCCCTTTGAATACTCAGATTCAGCTTCCACCCCCTTCACATAACACCTTACTTTGTGCTCATGCTAATGAAACCGGAGACTCCAGACTGTCCCTGGCTCTGATGCTGTCCTCACATGGACACGCATCTCATGGGCAGTATGATTTATTCCTTCCTTCCATCTCCTGTTGTCATGATTCCATATTTTAGCAATAGTAAAGTAGTATTTGTTACTGATTTTATTTAGCAGAGCTTTTAAATTTTTTGTGTTTAATTTAATACACTTCTGCTGTTCTGTTGGGGTCATAGCATGGGGCCTGGCTTCAGAGGAGTGTTGGCTTCTAGTGCTGGAAAAGTAACTCTTCTCACCAACATCTGCTGCCAAAAAAATCCCTTTAGGCTTTAGTTTCTTCAGACTGCTTTATCTCTCTTACAAATTCAGCAAATGTTGATATTCTGTGCTTTTTATTTGCTTCAGATGATATATACCACATTGTTTTCAAAGTGTGTGTTTCACTTATCTGCCAAATGCTTTTCATTGCCAGTGCAGTTTAGCAGATGGGTTTGAAGGGTTCAATTACATGTAATTTGGGCTTCCATTTTTCTTCCAGCATCTTTATGTGGTTCCTTAAATCAACATCAACATTTTTCAAGGTTTTTTAGTAATCCTGTAGTTTGCTCGTTTCTAATAATTTCATCATTTAGTCATAGAGCATTTGGGAAAAGTTACATTCTGATTTTATATTTGGTACGTACCATGGTTGATTGGTGGTTTTGAAAAACAGATGTGGTATTTAAAAATGCCATTTTTAATGCTATTTATTCCATTATTCCCAGCATTTAATGAATGTTGGATTATTTGAGTGCTTACAGTTCTTTCATAATTTTCTTTTCCTGATTAATTAATTATTAAGGGTCCGTGATGGGATCCAACAAAGCCTCGTTGAATACTTTTTTGAGGGATACGTTTTGGACCTTAGCTCTTCCCAAGTTTCCCTTCCTGGTTTTGTTTTGTACTGAGTAAAATCTTTTTTAAAAGTGTGGCCCGTAAGAGTTGGGTCTTAGCTAAACCTGGTCCATCTCCATAGGTTTTCGAAACATCAAGGACAAAATAGGGCAGTGGTTGTGTGTGGCTCAGTGTGCAGCTGCAGTTCTTGAAGCTGGAGGCTTTGGGGGCTGTATTTCCACGCTTTTGCATCTAAGTTCAGGATTTACCTTGTGGAGCATCCTGAGCAAGTGTTCACCGAAGGTACCGTTTCCTAAAAGGAGTTTCTTGCAGTACTTTGGTTTTGTTGGCCGTCCTTAAGTGTAATTACCATTGCTGCTGCCTTCACCTGCTTCAGGAGCTCCATGTTATTATTTACTGATCTTGTCCCCCCTCCTCTCCTCTGCATTTCAGCTGGTAAAGTAACAGGATACACCTTTCCCATACTGGTAGCGGGTGTTAGACATGGGTAGAGGTGAGATGTCCTGCAGATCAGAGGACCAGACTAAGCATCATAGCCCACAAACTTGGCAGTGGTTCTCCTTGGTGACGCCCTTTAATTTCTGTGCCAGAGCATTTTTATCTTTCTACACTGCAGTTCTGTTTAGCATACGCTAATATTTTTTCTGTCTCTTGTCCATGAGTTGTGGTGCAGGCAGATATTTTTCTGAAGATGTTCATTTCATCTGGTTTTAAAGAATATCAATGTAGCTGTTGACACAGGCAGCTTTGTGATTTGTATTTTCATATGGGCTGGTTTTGATATCTGTGGACTTGTAGTAGCACTATTTCATGCCTAATTTCATGCCAGGCTTCGAAACAGAGAAGAATTATGGTAATAAATATTGTCTGTATTCTAAGAATTAAGCAGATGCAGTACAGAACTTCTCTTTGATTTGGTTTATGTTCATATTTGGATGTTACTTGACACTTCAGCTAGTAATCAAACATGCCAGTGTTAGTATTATATTTTTATTGTGAAAAATGAGAGTCCCTGAGCTCAGTCGTTGCTGTATATTATGTACGCCTTCCTGTGAGCCACTGACCTGTTTTTTCTTAAGTTTACTCAAAATCTTACGGTGGTATGCCTTAAAAAGTATTGTTGCCTTGGTGAAAAAGTGCAAAAGCATGTTACAGTGCTTCAGTAATGAATCTGAGAAAGAAAAAAGACTGATTAACTGAATCAGAAAGGTGCGGGTGAATTTTTACAAGCAGACTGATAGACTCCGCTCCCTCCTGACTGGAGAACTGGAGGATCATTGCGTAGTTCTTTCTGAGAAATTATTTCTCTGGTGCCTAATAATAATCGTGCTTATTTATGACTTCTCAAAGTTTGGTGGTGATATTTGTGTAGTCCTGAAAGGCAAGATGAGAAGAAAGTGCAGTGTTATGTAATGCATTATCGTCCCAGAGAGAATTGTATAATGCCAGTAAGATTTTTGGGAGAACATCATATTTGATTTCCATTTGCATTTCTGATTACAGTGTCTGTGGTTTTGCATTACAGCTTACAGAGCCATGTGGTTTTTAGTCTTAACCTATTGACAGCATGGTGTCATCTGCCTTTATTTTCAGAATAAGTCTCCGAGCCCCATTACTGAAGGCATAGCTCAAGTTAGATAACATAGAACAAAAATGCTTTTCTGTGACAAGAAGAATCTTAATCGTCAGAGCGCGATCAGAGTGGGTTTCATTAAACATTTTAAGTAAAGATTTGGGAGTGCCGCTGAAAGACACCACCCGCTAGTTTCCTTCTCCATATTCACTACCTCCTACTGGCCAAGGTGTTTGTCTGTTAAATGAAGGAGGGGAACAGATCTGGCTAAAAAATTATAAGAAAAAGTAAATTTTTTTATGACTTGTTATGTTTGTTTTTCAGCGATGTGCATTTTGTAAGCACCTTGGAGCCACTATCAAATGCTGTGAAGAGAAATGTACCCAGATGTACCATTACCCCTGTGCTGCTGGAGCAGGCACATTTCAGGATTTCAGTAACTTGTCCCTCCTTTGTCCAGACCACATTGATCAGGCTCCTGAAAGATGTAAGTGCACAGTGTTCATATGGCACAATTAGTACGAGGTTTTATGAGAACTGCTCTGTCATAGGATCAGCTTAAGAACTGCATTTGTTTAGAAGCACTTTCACAGTTCATGTGCCCAAGAATTCATGTGTGTTCAGGGATAGGAAAGATGTGAGTTCATACTCTTGTGTTTTTAAAGACCAACAGTGCTGCACAGCAAAGTATTTTTCTTTTAAGGACAGAACATGGAAGAGGTTTACATGTAAAGCTTGCCTTCTGTCAGGTTTTAGTTCAAATTGAGTTAGGACGAGCAAATCTATCAAGTTAGAGCAACCTTCTTGCAAACAGTTCAACTAAATAATAGATTTAGACCTCTTTAGAGGCTTTATTTTTCACTTGTTCCGCAGAGGAGTTGGTTCCAAAGCTCTCAGCTTTATCTCGAGGAGAATAAAACTGCTTCTTTTTGTAAGACTTCATTAAGGTTTAAAATGAATGTACTTTTGTTATGAGAAGATTAGTTGAGAAAACTGAATTAAAGTAGTAGTTATTAAATATATTAATTAAATTTGAATTTCATAAGGAATGATCGAGTTTTGTATGCATAAGAACTACTAAGTAATTTTTTAGGTTCATTGAATTTTTCATAATTCTGAACAAAATAATAATTGAAAAAATTATTTCTTTATAGCAAAGGAAGAAGCAAATTGTGCAGTGTGCGACAGCCCTGGAGACCTCTTAGATCAACTTTTTTGTACTACCTGTGGCCAGCACTACCATGGGATGTGTCTGGACATTCAAGTTACACCTTTAAAAAGAGCAGGTTGGCAGTGTCCTGATTGCAAAGTGTGCCAGAACTGCAAGTAAGTGAGAGTTACAGGACGTGGAGGAGGATGGTGTGAGATTTGTGCTGTGATTTTGAAATGCCTATTTTATTAAGTGTTTGGGGTTTTTTTCCAAAAAGTGTAGATCATTTGCCCATCTCTGTCTGCTGTGATACTGTATTAAGTAGCTGAGCAAACTCTTTTGTTGGAAACTTTGTTCTAGAAGAGCTGAGCTGGAAGCCCTGTATGTTTTACCCCCAGAGTTACCATTACCTTGATGGGTTCTGGAGAGCATCAAAACAATCTGATTTTTTCCTCCTTTTATACAGCAGGATTTTTCTCAAATTTATGAAATAAACAAATAATTGTAATGCAGTGCCTTCACGGTCTGGGAAACTGTGCTTTTACTCAGCTGACAGTTCAGTTGTGCCTGTCCCTACCCAGTGGGTAGGTCTCCTGCATTAGGCCCTCTCCCATTCCCTAATGTCTTTCAGAGGCAGATAAAGAGTCATTATGAAAACAAAAACCATGGCTTGGTTGAGCAAAGAGACAAAGTAACGTGAGTGGCCATGATTGAGTAGTTGCACCAGACAAAGACAGAGACAATGAGACTTAATTGCTGTGACATTGTAAGGGTTCACTTAAAAAATTCTGACTGCTTGTGGGCTTGTTCTCCTATAACTTAATCTGATGGGCACTGCAGGGTTCTTTTGCTTGCTTGTTTTTTTGAAGGACTTACTGAAAAAGAAATGAGAGTTTTGTTGAGCTTTAGTCAGATCAGCTGGGACAGTAGGAAGGAAAAAAAACCCACTTTGCTACTGCCTCATGCATCTGACCAGTCAGCGCTTTCCTGTTTTCCAAGCAGAACACTTGGTGTTTGGTAGCAATTCACTCAACCCACTTCAAAGAAAGAGTGTTCCCTGATCACACACAGCAGATAGCAAATCTCAGCAATGAAGCTAGAATAGAGTAGCACGTTCTGAAAAGTATCCCTAAAAATGTCGTACTGGGTAATTGCAGCATCTGCTAACAAATCTTCTCTCTAGTGGAAAAGTAGAGAAAATGTGATGTGTTCACTCCCAGTCCGTGGAACCTTGTGAGATATATCCATGGGTTCTGAGGGACCCGGTGGATGTAGTGGCTAAGCCACTATCCATCATATTTGGGAAGTTCCCACTGACTGGAAAAGAAGAAACACAGACCCCATTTTTACAAAGGGAA
>VZTA01014275.1:0-72054 GCA_013398855.1 Mohoua ochrocephala | reverse complement strand
CCATGCTGAGCCGTGCCATGCTGCCGCGAGGGGCGGGAGGACGGAGCCCCTGGGGCGAGGCGCTGCCGCGCTCATCGCCAGCCCCGCCCGCGGCGCAGAGCGGATGGAGCCTGGTCTAGGCCTGTAGGCATGGGAGAGGTGGAGGAAGAGAGTAGACATCGCCCCCGGTGCTGGGAATCCGCGGCACGGCGTCCGTGGGGTCTCTGTGCCGCAGATCCGCCCCGGGGCCTTGGGGCAGTCACTCACCCCCGTGGGTGCAGCGCTCCCCTCCCCGTGGCTCCTGCCCAGGTCCCCGCTGCCCCCTCCCTTAGACCGCCGCCTGAAGCTCGGCCGCCGAAGGAAGGCCGGGGCTGAGTGCGGGTGATACAAATCCCGACGGAAGAATGGAGCAGACGCTGGGACAGAGAGATTGTAGGTGCTCCATCCCTGGCAGTGTTCAAGGGAGGGTCGAAGGGGGCACTGAACAACCGGATCTAGTGAAAGGTAGTCACCCCTTATAAAAGGTGAGACCTGGATGATCTGCAAGGTCCCTTTCCAACCCAGACCATTTTGTGATGATGCTGTGATGGGTGAAATTGCATTGCCTTCTCTTTTTAGCATTTTCAGCTTCTGTTGCTCCCCTGCTTTGAGCATCAGGGCTGTCATTCGGCTGCTCTGCTTTTGAATGCTTTATCACAGCCAGCACAAGCAGTACAAGAAAAGGCGTAGGAAATGTTTCTGTCATAAAACCAGTCATCGTTAGTTGTTGTTAGTTGAATTACAGCATTTGCACTACTCACTGTGTATTTCATAGGTTAATATTGTGATTTCAGAATACATGGTAATGATTTAACTTCTGTCTTTATTCTCCTTTGTTTTACAGTCTCACATAATGGCAGCAAAGGCTGTGGCAAGTACTCTGAGAACGTCCCTTGGGCCTAATGGTAATAATGAAAAACTTCTAATGGTTCTCTCTTAGTAATTATTGGGGGGTATTTTCTAGATTTTCCTTCATCCTTTGAACATATGTTTTTTAGGCTTGGATAAAATGATGGTGGACAAGGATGGTGAGGTGACTGTGACAAATGATGGTGCTACCATCTTGAATATGATGGACGTGGACCACCAGATAGCCAAACTTATGGTGGAGTTGGCTAAATCTCAGGATGATGAGATTGGGGATGGAACTACTGGAGTCGTTGGTAAGAAAGTATTTTAAATGTAACCGTGCTTTTCCAGTGTTAAGACGCTTCAGCTATTTTAAGAAACTTTTTGAGAAGTGACAATAGCTTTTCTGTAGCACTTCTTTAGAGTATTTATTGTTGCAGTATTCCTGAGAGTTCTTGTATTAGAAGTCTTCTAATTAGAAAGAAGCTTTTGTGTCCTCTTTAAGTATGGTTACATTTTAAAGTAGTGCTGAGAGCCCTCTTCATACTCTCAAAATTTTTCTGCATAATTTTCTTCTGTAATCTACTTGTCCTGCCCTGGTGCCTGTGCTTTATTTTGGTCTTAACATTATGTGGTTTTTCTCCTAAGCATAGCAAGTAGGGGTTTTCTTAGGCTTATTTTGTTATTTAGGAAACCGTGAACTCTTAAAATACTGAGGAAAAAATCAGAAAGTGTGCTTTTTGATCTGTTGATAGTGTACTTAAAATTATGCTCCAATCAAGAGTAAAACTTCCTTTAATTTTTTTTTTTTTTTTTTTTAATAGTTCTAGCCGGGGCATTACTGGAACAGGCTGAGCAGTTACTAGACCGAGGCATTCACCCCATCCGAATAGCAGATGGTTATGAGCAGGCAGCACGCATCGCTATTGAGCATCTAGACAAAATCAGTGACAGCTTCCCAGTTGATCCACAGAACATCGAGCCTCTGATCCAGACAGCAAAGACAACTCTGGGCTCTAAAGTGTAAGTCGCAAAAACTGAATATTTAACCTGCCTTTGAAAACCCTCTGCGTGGAAAGGAGAAGTGCTGGTGTTTTGGTGGGTTATTAAATTGTGTGTGTTATTGGAGTGCTGCTGAAGGCTCTTCTGTGTTTTGTTTTGGCTAATTCCTCAGTGGACTCTTGTCTCAGGATAAGAAATTGTGAATCCTTTGGCTCCAAAGGGTCAATTCCATGAAGTTAAACAGCTGCAGCATCAATTTCATTCTAACCTGTTAATTCCAGGTTTCTGCATCACAGCAGGTTCCAAAAGTAATGTTAATCTGTGAAAAATAATTATGTGTCGTCTTCTGTTGGTTTTTTTTCCGATAAAAAAATTTTAACTTAGGATGGTTCCATAAGTTCATTTTCCTTTTTGGGTTCTATTTGTAGTTCATAAATTCAGACATTAGAAGGGCTTCCTTTGCAGAGCTGTCTTAAGAGTGGTTTCTGTTTCTTGAATGTTCTTTAATAGTTAGTTCCCCTGACTTGTTCCCTATCTGTATTGAGACTACGTTCACAAAGGCTCCTCACACCAACCATGTTGTGTGTTCTGTTTTCTGCCACAGCCAGCCAGGTTTGTTCACCTTCTGTTTCTGTGAACAAACAAGCAGGACCCCCTCTTTTAATGTAGTGTGCAAAAGTTGATTGCTGTAGTGATACTTTTTGCTGTTCAAGATGGATTGATAGAATCACTTTTTTCTTCCAAATTGCGGAAACGGAGTGCAACTTGATTGTATTTTTTTCCAACCTAGAGTGAACCGCTGCCACAGGCAAATGGCAGAGATTGCCGTGAATGCTGTGCTGACAGTAGCAGACATGGAACGAAAAGATGTTGATTTTGAGCTGATCAAAGTGCAAGGCAAAGTGGGTGGTAGACTGGAAGATACACAGTTGGTTAAAGGAGTGATTGTGGATAAAGATTTCAGTCATCCACAGATGCCTAAAGTAAGTGCTGTCCTTGTGTGTGTTTCTCGTGTGTAATGGCTTAAATAAGAATCTTGAGCCTGCTTCAAGTGTTGCCCTCATCTATGAAGTATTTACACAGTCTTGTGGTTTGGCTTGGCTTTTCACCCATGTATCAACAGAGGAAGGTGCAAGGAGCATGAAATTTTTCATATTGGAAGAGATCAAGTTGGAATTTACAGCAATATTGAGAAATTGTGGTGGAAGGAGGAATTACAGTACTGCTAAGCGAGGACAGGTGCTGTGTTATGTAGAAACAGGGGTTCTATGTTATGTAGAATTAATTATCCCTGGTGTGTGATATGCTTAATATGCTTAGTGCAATGCAGTGTTGAGATTTTCGACCTTTATGAATTGCCATGTTGTCCTGTTTGGAACACCCCAGAAGCTGTCCTTGGTTTTATGTTTGGTGTAGGTAGGGTCTCCAAGTCTTTGGGCAGTGTGCTTCAAGAAAACTTCTACTCTTCTGAAATATTTTTCTAGCAGGTGACACTTTTTATCCTGTAAAAAGGAAGACAAGTGGAAAATATCAGTCATATAGTAGTTGAAAGGTTGTTACAAAATAAGTCGTATTCTCAGTGGTCACAGTGCATAGGGATGGTTTAATTGAAATTTTTTTTGTTTGTGAAACATTGAACCATAAAAAGGCATCACTGGTAAAGATTGTTAAGGGCTTAAACAGTGTTTTTGGAGCTATGGAATTTGTTCTAAGTGGTTTATAGAGACTATTGACAGAATTAGTTATAGTTAGTTCACTTTAGAATAAGTCAAATGATCTTCACATTTCCTCCTATGCTTGTGTTTATAGAGATATGTCTGTATGTTTTGCAAATACAAGAAAGAGATGTTAACGAGGTGAAAAATCATCTTTCTTTTTTTTTTAATTGCCCAGGAACTAAAAGATGCTAAAATTGCAATCCTTACTTGTCCATTTGAGCCACCTAAGCCTAAAACCAAGCATAAGCTTGATGTCACATCTGTGGATGATTACAAGGCTCTGCAGAAATATGAAAAAGAGAAGTTTGAAGAGATGGTGAAGCAGGTAACCTTTAAGATTATTTCTGTTTTCTTTGTCTTTCATGGCCTTCAGTAAAAAATAGCACAGTGCGTTGATTTATTCCTGTAAATGAGCTGCTAATCCTGGTGGGAAGCAACATACAAGTGGTTGTAATGCTATAAATCAAAGTTATGTTTATGTAAGAAAGAGATACCAGCTTGGTTTAAGATATATTTTGATCTCTGTGTGTGCCAGAGGATTCTTCTTGAGAATTGTCTTTTGAGAAGATTGGGAGAATTAAAACCAGGGAGAGTGTTTTTCATTCCTTCATTAATTCTGATTAGAAGGTTGATGATTTGTGTTGCTTTCAGATAAAAGACACTGGTGCAAACCTTGCCATTTGCCAGTGGGGTTTTGATGATGAGGCAAATCACTTGCTGCTCCAGAACGAGCTGCCTGCTGTTCGTTGGGTTGGTGGCCCTGAAATAGAAGTAAGTAAAACTGGGCTTTGTACCAGTTGTCAAAACATTTGTGAAGTAATGGGCTGTACCAGCTAAAAGTTCAGGCTTTCTGGGTAGAACTGCATAATTGTGTATGTGGATGGGTATTGGAGAAAAACCACTGGGGATTTGTGAGAAGAACCTACCATGAAGGGGATTATGGTTTATAATTGGAGCAAACGTATATTGTTTAACAAAAGTTCTAGGTGTCTAGGAATGTTTCTGGTTTAGTCCTGCCATTTGCAGAAACAAAACAGTGTCTGAAGTACTTTGAAGTGATGGGAAGATAACCTTTTGGAATAGACATTTGACAGATTCTTTCCCACTAGTTTTATGTTCTGAAAAACACCATGGAAAAATCCTGTTGAAATAACTCGTGGCTGTTTAACTGCAGTTGATCGCCATTGCGACGGGAGGGCGCATCGTGCCTCGCTTCTGCGAGCTCACGGCAGAGAAACTGGGCTTTGCAGGCATCGTCCGAGAGATCTCCTTCGGAACGACCAAGGACAGAATGCTTCTCATCGAACAGTGTCAGAACTCCAGAGCTGTGACCATTTTCATTAGAGGAGGAAATAAAATGGTGAGATGCTTGGTTTGATAAATAGTTGCAGAATGTGTAGTTTCTTTGTAACGCACATTAGTACACCCTTCTTGATTTTTGTCTACGTTTTTCTTGCAATGTGGGCAAATAAAAAGGGATAAGGCTTGTAGGCAGTCAGGACTGTGTGTCAGAAGTAACTTGTTAGATTTACAGCCTATGTTTTTAAATGAAAGCTTTTGTTTTCTCTCTCTTAGACCATATAGTTCATAAGTACAGAAATAATTTTACCCGTGGATGCTCTTAATATTTTTTTTCTCACGAGAGGGTCACTTTTATGAGTAAAGACGTACTAGCATCTTTGAAAGGTTTCGTTTTATTGTAGACATAGTTGTATCAGTTCTGATTTAGTTCAGTTAAAAAAATTAAAAATACAATCCCAAACTAGCACACACCCTATATATCCCCACACCCGATATCCCCCACTCCTCCAGAATGAGACCATTTTAAATGCTTATCTACTTAAGCTGGGTTTCGGTTGCACTGATAGTGTTAAACTGTATTTAGTATAGGTCAAGTCCTACTTTAAATGAAAAACCTTAGGGAAAAAAGAGCATACCCTAGTCTGAAAAATTCTTTTAAGAAAGCAGAAGTACTGCTTTAAAGATTAGGGTTTCTGTTAAATCTCCTACATCTCTTGAAGCGGGGAGAGGACAGAAGCTGCAGTCTGAAAACAATGTTGGTATTTAAAGTTCAGTGTGTTGTGTCTTGTAAATACGCAAGATTGTAAACCTTATCATGTAAGTTTGTTATTTCAAATTATAGATTTAACAAATAACAGTATGTTTTTGTGTATATTTTTATTCCTTCTTTGCCACTGCATGTCTTAGCATTCTCTATTTTTAAATAGTATATACCATGGCACTAGTAGAGCTGCACTGGAGCCATAGAAAGATCTTATAGTTTATTTGCAGTTTCCATGTCTGTATTAGGAACTACATCTTGACAGCCTTCAGATGTGTGTATCGTCAAACACAGGCTATTCTGTAATTCCAGATCATTGAAGAAGCAAAGCGCTCTCTTCACGATGCCTTGTGCGTAATCCGGAATCTCGTTCGGGACAATCGTATTGTGTATGGCGGTGGCGCTGCTGAAATATCTTGTGCCTTGGCAGTCAGTGAGGCAGCAGATAAGGTAAGAAAGGAACGGTTAAAACTTCCTTTAATGTATGAAGGATTAAGCCTGCCTTAAGAGATTCCAGGAGAACTTCAATGATTTTCCAGAAAGTTCTGTAACATGCGCTTTCTGACATTGCCTGATAACCAGCGTTGAAAGTTATCCTTCCCTTCTCTGTAAAAAGTCATTACCAGTACTTTTTTACCTTCTGTGCTAGGAGCAGTTTAATTTTTTTAAATTTTCAAGTAGTTACCATTCAGAGTTATTTATTTAGTCACAAAATTCCAAATAAAATCTGCTTATTGTGTGTCTGTATTTTATACCTAGTATGAAAATCTGCTTTTACTAACAGTGGAGTTTAATAGCTTATGAATTTGAATTTCTTTTCCTCTAGTGCCCATCTTTGGAACAGTATGCTGTGAGAGCTTTTGCAGATGCCCTGGAGGTAATTCCCATGGCCCTCTCGGAGAACAGTGGTATGAATCCAATACAGACGATGACCGAAGTGCGGGCGAGGCAGGTGAAAGAAAATAACCCTGCCCTGGGCATTGACTGTTTGCAGAAAGGAACCAACGGTAAGAACTGCAGCGTGGAGAAGGAGGAGCAGAAAAGCTTTTCTTTCTGAAAAAAGAGCTCAAAACGCTCAATATGTTTTTTGTGCATCACTTGAGTTATTCTAACTCTAGTGCCTTGCCATAATAAATGGGAATGTGCATGGAGAGTACGTGTATGTCCACCAGGAGGAAAATGTATAATTGTCTGAAAACCTCTATTTGGTGGCAAGATTAGTTGAAGATGTTGACTGATAGTGTAACACAGGAAAGAAGGCTGCTCTTACGATGAGACGAGCAGGCTGTGCTGTAAATACTGCAGTTTTATTGATCCCAGTTACACTGCAGTCCTAAAAACAGTTGTTTTGAGAAATATCTTGGGAAGAAGTGAACAAAAGGCTGGAAATATTTGTAGACAATGATATTTGCACCAATATGTCTGCATATATAAACCTGCAAATATGAGAAGACTAAGAAGCCAGTGTATAAAAACCTTATTTTCATCTGGATCTACACTTTTCACCTTCTTACTCTGTTGGTTTTTTCAGAAAAGAATGTGGTAAACTGTTATTTGTACATTCATAATCCTCCTTTGATTAGGTGCTCCTGTTTGACAGCATTTGAACTTTCACTTCTTTAGCATTTGCTCAGCCATTAGGGTGCTTTTAATGGATGTGTATGGAAATTTTGCTTTTCACATTCTGCATTACTTTTTGAAAAGCACAATCTAGCTGGGAAAAGAGTTACATCTTAGTGTCCTAGGATCTTGGGTAAGAACACAGATGTAAAACTCTTGTTTGTACAAATTATGTTTGTAAACCACAATGGCCAAGAATAGTAATTTTAAAGTGTTCTTTAAAATGATGTGGAATTTACTATCACTAATGACTAACACTTATAGATTAAGTGTTATATTAGATTTGAGGAGGGTGTCTAATTTTTCTGCTTCCTTTTGGCAGATATGAAGCAGCAGCATGTTATAGAAACCTTGATTGGCAAGAAACAGCAGATTTCTCTGGCAACTCAGGTTGTTAGAATGATCCTGAAGATTGATGATATCCGTAGGCCTGGAGAATCTGAAGAGTGAAGGTTGGAAAGCAGGAAACAGTAAGGGGCCACAGCAGTAGCGAAGACGGTAGTATTCTGATGCTTCATCTTCAGCTATTTATTCTGGACACTTTTTGTTTCACATACTGTAATGGCTAGTTGTTGGAAATAAAACAATTTAGCACTGGTGATTTCAAGACTTGTTTCAGAAGTATTGTTACATCTTTTCTTAGGCAGGTGTGAGTATTCACAGAAAACACTTCCTGAATGTATAGGGAAAAAAACCATAAATAATGCAACAATAAAATTTAATGGATCCTTTTCCATTGTTCCTTATGGGGGAAGCCCACACATTCTCATTTTAAGAGGTCTGTCACCTTTGAAGCTAGCAGAAATTATTTTAATTATTTTAACTAAATTTAATTAAATATTAACTAACTATTTTAGCCTCCAGTAATTCTCATATGTTAAATATATTAAATACTACATTTCAGTCTGAAGATTTAAAGGAACTGTATTTCATGCTTCCAGTTGCTTCCATTTTTTTCTCCTGTTGTTGCCCTGTTCCTGATTGATGAGGATTAAGGAGGGTTTTTTCCCAGGCTACACACATTCAGCCAAGTGAGGGCTTTTCCCAAAACTTTGTCTCTGGCACCACAGTTGAGTGCACTTCCTTAAAAAGTCCCCAATATGATCTTAGACTGGTAGAGTAAAATTGATTAGTAAGGTGCCTTGCCTGTGAAACTATCAGCAAGAAACAGGTGCTAGACCAGAACTAATGTACAATTTCTTTAAAAGATTTCAAAAGTGGGGGAAGTGCTATGAATACCAACTTGGCATTACTTGTGTTACAGAGGGCAGAGGAAGCTCTTCACTGGCCACTGCTTGCTAGCAGGTCATGTTCTGATGGGGTTTTGCTGTGACTGTACCTCCCTTGAGTCAAACAAAACCCTTCAGTGAATGTTGATAGAGGAAGAAGGGTAGAAACAACAACTTTGCTAATTACAGGACTGGCTTTATTTCTAGAACTGTTTGAGGATAAATCGTGCAAAGCTTTATTGTCATTGATAAAAAATTGGTAGTAGACGTCCCATCATTACTGTTTTGCCTTTTCCCAAATTAGCTTCATTTAGATGCAGTGCAGTGGACAACAGCAGTTTATCAGGTTTACTGCTGCTGAGCTCTGGCGTTGTGAATGTGTTCAGGGTTGTAAGGGTGAACCTAAAAACCCATAAATACCTGTGCTCGTGTAGAACCATCTCTTACTTTGTTCACTGATACAAAAGGAAAACAGCTGTAGCTAGAACTCGAAAGGGAGCAGTGTAGTTATACTAATGTACCCCTTTCACCTTGTAGTGAAATTGTGCATGTGGTAGAAAGGAAGTGAGAAAACTGTTATTCCAGTCTTACTGGTTTTTCACCTTCTTTCCCCTGGCGTGGTTGAGCCCCCTTTGCCATCTAAGCTCCATGTAGTTACAGGTTTTGACTGTAAACTGTTGCCTAACACAGAAGCCCCTAGGAACACAGGACAAATTACTTTGAAAATTGAAATTATGGCTTTACTGATCTGTCTTGAGGAAATAAACATTTTGTGCTCTGTATATAAATATTTGTTAATGCTCAACTAGATCTTAGTATGGGAAGTCTGAAGCTTGGCACTGGGACTTCGATAAAATTGTAAGAACTGGAAGTGGTTAATTTTTTCAGGGATTTGTACTTCTGTTCTTCAGCATAACAAATGTGTGGCATTAGCGCTGTCAGTCAGTGCTGCATAGAGGCAACTGGAGGACAAATGGCTTTCATCACAGCATGCAACATGCAACTGGAACTATTAAACCAAATTAATGAAGTGACTGCAGCTCAAACTGGTGCACTTTGACAGCAGGAGTAATTAAATTTGTGCTTTGACAGAACAGTGGGAATACCCATATTGGTAATTTGTGTGCTGGTCTGGCTCTGGTCAAACAAAACAGGAAACATCTGAATAACAACAAGGTTGGGGAGGCAAACACTGATGTTCAAATTAATCATGGTGCATTTGTAACCACTGGGAAATAAAAGCCTGGCCTGGTGGTGTGTTTGGAAATGGGGTTCGTGGGCCCCACGGTTCATGTACGGTTCCATGACTCCTGGGAAAATGCAGGGTTCACCACGGGAGGGCAACATCCACCCATCTCTGCCCTGGCAGACTGCATCCGGATTTTTTAAAAGCAAGCTGAGGCAGCCAGCAGGTCTTTCCCAGCGTCACTGACGTGGCACATGGATGTCGTCAGCAAGACATGAATCTTCGCAACTTCCCCTCAAGGGCTCAGTTACTTGAGCTAATTTCATTACTAGTTCCGTGTGCCCTCTTTACATCCAAGTTGTCACATCTTCCTAGGACCCTTAACCTGGCCCTGCCTCTGTGTCCTGCTACCTCTGTTACCAGCTGCCTTTTCCCAGCCTCATCTCTTGGTCTCTCCTGCTGTTTTCCCAAGCCTCGGCTCCTTTCCTCCTCTGATCTCACGCCTCTGTGCTGATGCACTTGTCTTTGCAGGGGCACAAGGCGAGGCTGCCAGGAGCACAGTGCACAGCACACAGACCCCCTCTTGCTCCCTCCTGGTCACGCTCAGACTGCAGCAGCTGTGGGGGGCCGTGCATCCAGGGCTCAGCTTTTGGCTTCGGGTGCGCCACAGTCTGAGTGGATTTTTTTCAGGAATAGGGTTAAGCAGAGCTGTGAAGCAACTTTCATTTCTCTACAGACACTTTAATTCTTCCTTTGTTTAGGCAAAAAATCACTTTTTGATAATTCCTGCATACTGCATGGGGAAAGATGCCTTATAATGTGAACAGTTCCCATCCCAATGATCCAATCTGACAAGTCTGCTGATAGGATCGTAAGTGGAGCAAGTCAAGCAGGTTTTGCTAATCCACAGGTCTGTTAGCTCTCCCGCTAATATCAAGACAATTGGATATTAGGATACCTAGACCTACCTAATCTAAGCTGAGTGGCTCCAGAACCTGCCTGGGCTGTATGTTGTTATGCTAAGTCTGCACAGAAAAGGGGACACCAGGGTAGCTGCTTTCCTCTGTGGCAGGATGGCAGCACTGTCCCTTGCAGCATTAATAATTGCTGTTACATCGGCCGTGGGGATGGGTATTACACCCTCTGGACTCCTACCATCGTCTGAGGAGCGATGATTCAGTCGTGAGGTTTGGGTCTGGGAGACCCTTGTTTGCACCTTGTTTGTCCTCCCTGCACAGGAGTACCTCTCCATTTCACGTCTTGGAGGGCTTCCCAGGAACTCTGTGCCAGGGAACATTTCTCACCACGTTAAAGAGCTAATTAAATGGGCTGACAGTGTTTGCTTTATAAGCAACTCCTCTCTGTGACTCAAGAGAGACACTTTGCTAAACTCAAATGACTACGGACTAAAGCCATAGTACATTCTCCGTAAGACGTGGACTCTCTGATACCTGCCGGGTACACCTGCGCTAGAATCTGTGTTTCTTGTGATATTCCTCCCCAAGCTATTTTGGACCAGTACTGGTGGTGTGGTGAGGCTCCTGGCTCACAGCAGCACAGGCACTGAAAGAAACAGGTCTCTGCCAGCTCTCTGGTGCCTGGGTGCTCACTGAACATGGGAAAATGCTGGGGGTGAGAGAGAGCTGGGGAGAAACGCTCCCTCTTCTGCTCCAGAGCTGCATTTAAGCTCAGACCATGCCCTTGCTGCTTGCCTGAACTCTGTCTCAGTTATGCCTGTGCCTCGCTGATACTGATGCCAGTTTGGCTTTCTGGCTTGTCCTTAGTCTTGCATTGTTAAGTTGGACTTGCCTAGTGATCTTGACTTTTCACTGGCCCTGGTCACTGTGGCTGAACCTTCTCGTTTGTTTGGTTTTTTTTTGTTTGGGTACATTGAAGCCAAGGGGCTCTGGAAGAGAACAGTGTCCAGAAGTTGTCTGGGAAGAGAATTTCAGAAGGCCATTGAAGGAGTCCTTACTCTTTGACATGGGCACTGCTCTCCTGCAGTGTACAAGCAAGAGGGTCTGTTCAAGCAAAAGTAGAGTGAGCAAAGGAAAGATGGAGAATCTCAAATCAGCACAATCTGAATGGTGGGCACTTGGAACTTTAGTCAGGATGCAAAGAAATATAAAATATTAGAATAAGGAAAATAGATGCCAGTATGAGTAATGCTATCATGGACTGCTAAAGACATCAGCTATGAGGGATGAGGTACTAGCCGAAGCTCTCTCTCCCTCTCAGCAAAGTCAAGCAGCTGAGTAACACTGGATTTTAAACACTTGGTGTGTATTCTAACTCTTTTTCTGTTTGAAGTAGGGCCCGTAATGGGGTACAGTGGTTTTTGAACACAAGAAAAGATAATGACTGCTTCAGTGTCATCTTCAAAGTATTCCAGTGCAGTGGCTAAAGAGGGAGCAGCAGTGAAGAACTTCCTCCTCTGCACAAACCAGCTGTGCTGCCAAGGAAGGTATATATTCCCTTCCCTGAACTGCAATATGTAGTTTCATTCTCAAATCCATGGGGGAGAAAAAATCTATCAATCACCGCTACACTTAAATTCTCCACCTATCTGCAGGCTCCTCCTAAGTCAAACTCTGCTGAAAGCTGGGAAGTGTCTGAGGAATTGTGGCTATATGCTTGCCCTGTTCTTATAACTATTTTTTAAGAGACAGGATATTGGATTAGGTTAAACCCTTGGTCTAATGTGGAAGTTTAACTATGTTGAGACAAGCTCTTCAAACCTTGTGCTATAGATAAAACTAGCTAATGTAAAGAGCAAGGAGTAACTGGCCTACACTGGTGAACTGGCAGATTGTTTCTGATTCTCACAAGGCAATGGTCAAAAATATGTAGCTAAGACTTTTAAAGAGGTACATCTAAGACTTTTAGATGTACCTCTTTTCCTGGAACAGAGTCCAAAGTTACAGGAAGAGTACATTCTTCCCATAGCCTAATTTCTGTGAGAAAATAAATAAATTTTTTTATATTTGGGTCAATCTTGTACAAGTTCAATAACAAAAACATTTAACTCATTAAAATTTACAGAGATGCCACTGAAGCAACATTGCTTTCCCTCTTTAAATATTTTGATTAGTTGGATATTAAATGAACAGTCTTGAAAAGATTTCCTTGAATTTGCATTTAATTTGAAATTATTTGGTTTTAAAAGAAAAATAAATATAACTCAAATATTTAAAAATCTGGTTTTAATTTAAAGGTTTTGTGATTTCTGATGCAGTATGGTGCCATTTTACACCATGTGAAGAAAATCATCTGTTTCTCTAAAACTCGTAAATAACCAAGCTGATTCCTAAAAAATGTCATTTATTTTTTCACTCCAGATCATGAGGGAGTGGTTTCCCTGCTGGCACAGAGGCCATGTACACAGGGAACTATCTAGTGTCACCTCAGCTGCTCTGATCTCAGGGCATCAGGGTCTCACACCGTCTCAGTTTCAAGATTTGATTTATGTGCCTTATGGCACTTAGTTCTCAGAGGATCATAAAAAAACTGCCCAACATTAAAATTGCTGAGTTCCCACTCTCTAAACTGAACTGTCCCGTGGTTAAATTCTCTACCAGCTGCTTGTACTCATCACTCGCTGACCGTTCTCATCACCCAGCTCACAAGTGAGAAGCCCTCTGCAATCTCCTGACCATTCTCCCACGTGTGCTCCCCCGACACCCCAGCTGCCTCCTGCCAGGTGTGTGTGCCCACAACCCGCTGGCAGGAGCTGATGGTCCCCACACTCAGCTGGGTTTTCCAATGAAGATGACGCCCCTCCAAGAACCCTTGAACCGTGTCTTGATGTGCTCGCCCCTAGTGGTCGTGGATTCTCCCTGCTCTCTGCTGCTCTTTGAGTCTTGCCCTGAGCTGACGGTAGCCGGTTTCTGTTTTCCACATCCAGCTACTGTGCTGGCTGGCATTTTGCAAGTGCCTTGACTAGACAGTTAGATATGAGGTCTTCTCATTAGCGTGTCCGCTGTAATTGGAAGAAGGCCAAAGGCTGGAAAAGGCAAGTTTCCAGCACTGCCTTTGATTTAAGGGCAGCACTAATAGTTAGGGTTAAGTGAGTGCAAGTGCCAGTGACTGGAAGTGAGCGCAGAGGGACAGAAGGTGATGTATGGCGAGCAGTGAGGAAGAAGGAGTGACTGAAATGACTGAAAATCCACTTAGGAAACATCCTTAGCTGAGTGACTTCGGCACAGGGTTGCAATGGTACAATCCTCTTAACACTTGCTAGGCTGCCTTGTTTTTCAGCTAAATTGACTCGCTCCTAAGAAAAGCTACTGCTACAAATCCCATGGGAGCTCCCTTTCTGACTCCCCAGGATCCGGGTCAAGCTCTCTCTCTTGCTGTTTCATGCAGGGATCAGGAGAGTGCCCAGGAGATGGACAGATCATCACAGCCTTGCCTTCTTTTCCTTGACAAAGAAATTTTGCAGCAATTTCTTCTCTTTTGCTAATATAGAAAGTATGTAACCTCCAGGTCCTGATTGTTTAGGAAGAGCAGAGAACAGAGGATGATGTCCCTATTCCAAACCTGAGCACTGAATATTAATGCTTTTGAGTAGACGTGCAGAAGCCAACAGGGACAACAAAGTTCAGAGGCTGTCGCAGTGATTTCATTCCTTGGCTGAAACTAAGTATGAGAGAAGATGAAACTCAGTTCTGGAGGGAGCACTTTAGAGCTGCTGGAAAACAGGTCATGTTACTAAGTCCCAGGCAAATCTGGATTCCTGAGGCAGGAGTTATAGTGGGTATGGGTGTTTGAATCCTTGGCGTGCTCCCAGCACTGGAAGCTTCAGCTACTGCAATGCAGCAGTGTGAGCATCCAAGGGACTGAGATGTGGCACTGAGAATTCCTGTGGTGAAACAGTCCCTTTAAGGTAATGCAAAAAGCAGATCATACCTTGCTCCAGGAAACTGCTCTGCAGATAAGGCAGAATGGGGACAGGACCACACACCACAGGTAGTTAGTGTGGGAGTATAATCCTTACTTCCATCCCTGAGCTGTAGTCTCTGCCCCAGGTCATTAAAGGAAGATGGGCCAGCTCCTATGAGGGCTTAAGTAGTGCCACAGATGAGACAGCAGAGGTGTTGTCAAGCACACAGAGAGGGTAATTCAGTGGATCTGGTGTCCTGATTGTCCGCATCAGAGACCTGGTCCTGTTGGCTTCTGCTCTGTGTGCCAGGATGTCTGTGGGAAGTCGAGACCTGAGTGACCAGTAACAGTGCCCACCCAGGCTGTGCTCCATCATGGAGGAGGGATACAGAAAAGGTGTGCAGGAAATCATTTGCACATACCCCAGTTTCCATGCTACCACAGTTTACCGGCCCCTAATATAATGCTGAATTTATCTAGTGTTCAATTTACTCACCTACAGTAAACATGTACATTTATCCTCCCTGCATACTAACATAACTAAATCTTGGGGCAAAGCTGTAGGTCTGAAAACTGAGAAGGTTTGAGAAGGCTATAAACCCCTTTCTCAGCAACTATTCTCAGTTTTTCCCTAATCACTAGCCTAGTGACAGCGCTATAAGGAAAGAAAATGTGTGAGTGTGAAGACAATCCAATAAATTCCTCTTCTCTGAGGCTGTGAAGTCTGTCTCAACACATGTATTGGCTGATTTTCTGTTCTTAAATGCTTCTTTTCAGCCCCGTGACACAGGCAAGCAATTGTCTGCTCTAGGCACTGCCCAGGTATGACTGGTGTGCTGGCGCTTACCAGACGAGCTATACAGAAGGGAGAGATTTACTCCTTTCATCTAAGCAACATGTGTCTACACAAGCTCTTCCCTTGTCTGCAGCCTGCCAGGTAGTAGCCCTTGCCTCCTAATTGCAAGAAAATTATCTGTCAGTGAAATGGTGACCAGATTTATCTCTGAAGTAAATACATGTTCAAATCACAAAGACAATGAGGGAGATTTGCAAAGCAGCAGCTTTGTGGACAGCATGGATATTTCTTCCAGTATCCCATGAGACCCCAGAATAAAGGGAAGAGCTGGAAAAAAGCGCTGAACAGTATCCAGCCTAAAGTGACCCAGCCTTGCAAATGCTCTGGTTTTGCTCTTGGTAAGAAAAGGTTCCTCTCCTCTAGCAAAGAGTTTCTTTTTCTTTACCATTATCTAATTAGGATGACATACGGGAAAACAGACGCTTCCCCATGCCATTTTCCCCAAACCTTAAGAAGAAGATGAAAATTTAGAAGCGGGGATGTGGAATCCAGCCTAATCCAACCCGAGCATTGGTCCTCACCTGCTACTCTCCCCGATGACACCCAGCCATCCTGTCTCTGCTAGCAAGCTGGAAACAGTCCCCTGAGCCACTCATGAACAGCAACAAAATCTGTATCAGAGCTTGGCAAAATGAGTAGCCATGCCAAAAAACTGGAAACACAGGAAACAGGACCTGGGTCCATACAGACATTATTGCCCTTGCTTTCCCTAACATGAGGTAAGAAGGGAATGAGTGGAAAGGAAAAAGACAGTCACGGTCAGGACTTGCAATCCTCTGCCTAACTCTGGAAGAACAGTGATATGTCTAATGATTAAGGAGACCTGAAGTTAGGATTACTAAACTATTATTTCCAGCCTGCTGGGTGACCCATGTTGCAGCTCAAGACTGCTTTGTGCCCAAACTGCTTATCAGTGAGGCTTCCACTCACTGAACCAAAGAGATTTGTGGTGGTGGGTGGCAAGCTACCCTCTTGAGGTGCCACCATTCCTTTCGCCAGTGCCACTTGGCAGCCCCCACACACCACATGCCATAAACTCATCTCTCTCCTGTCAGAGAAAGAAAGGAAAGGACAGGGGCATCCTGTTACAGCCAGGCCTCTGCCAGCCCTATCCAATTCCTGACATGCCCTTGTGTAGCCAGGAACCAGTGGGAGGGTGGCAGGCTGCTCAGGGATAGGGCAGAATGGCTGCCTATCTTGGCTCCCACTTGGTCCCCAGGTTTCCAGTATGGAGCAGTACAGAGGAGACCAATCAGTTCAGCAGTTCCTGGGACAGCCCAGCGACAGTAAACTCAGAGACTGGCAATGGATACCTTCAAAGACACGTAGAGAATCACCAGGAGGTCCAGCTTCCCTCTGCACTCACCTCCTCCGATGCTGGGAATAGAAGCCACCCAGCTTGCCGGCTGAAGGCCCCTCCTACCCCACTACCGGCCGTACCCAAACAGCAGCTGCTCTTTGTGCAAGTGTTCTCCTATGTTTCCAGCTGAGGGATAAAGAGTCCTGATGGGATAAAGGCACTGCAGCCTTCTCTGAAGTACTCTGAGCAATACGAGTGTGAGAGAGGGAAACCCGAGGACACGAGTGCGTGCTGCTTCTTGCTACAGTCCCCAGAGCAGTGGTGCAAGGAGGTGAGCTGATCTAAATGGGTGGCACCTCTCCCAGACGGGTGAGAGGAGCCATTGAGTTGTACAGTGAGGGCCCTGTGTTGCTTCTTGAGAATATGAAGTCTTCCACGGTTTGGTATCAAAGGATGCTTCTTTTGCAGCAGGATGACCCCAGCAAGGTGAAAATGTGGATGGGCAAGTGATACAGAAACAGGGATTAAGGAGCGAGAGAGATTGAACAAAATGCAAGAAAGGGAGAGAAAATAAGCTGTACCACAGAAGGAAAATCCCTGAAAGTTCCTCATAGCTGGAGGAGGAAAAGAGTCCTTGGTAACTTCCTTTCTTCGGCCTAAGGGATGTTAGTCCGCAGCAGCGTGAGCACTGTAATTTTACCAAAGCCTCGTATCCATGGAGCAGCTCTCACCACCCACACAGGATAATCTGTACCTTTGAGGATAGCACAGCTATTCCTACCGTGCCTCCATGATACATGTGTGGCTGTATGCAACAAGGCTGAGTCCTGGACTAGGGCAGGCATGGGTCTGTCTGTAGTCCAATCCATCATGTAAATCTGGTGTGTTGTGAAATTCCTGCATTTAATCTGTATTGTCCAGTTCAAAGGCATAGAGGTTTACCATTTGCTCATCTTGCTCACTTCCAGGGGTTTGGACAGGTAAACAAATCCACACCTCAGGGAACTGACCTGTAGGCAACAAAGGGCTTATCATATCATACAGGTACGAACAGTTAAATGTGTTTTGGTTCCTTCCAAGAGGGCTGAGCAGCCAAAAGTTATGCAGCAACTGCGGAAAGGGGTGCAGGGTAAAGCAGAGACAGGCTCTGCTGAAGGAATTGTCAGGAGTTAAGCCTGTCCAGGATGCCCGTGGGGAAGGCAATTAGGAGTTAGCTCTGCATTTGGCAATCTCTGCGAGATTTACTGTCCTGAAGAGGAAGATAAAATAATATCTCAAAGCAAATGTCAGCTGCAACAACTGCTAGTGACAGAACAAGGGGATGTGAAAGCTGCCACTTTTTCTCTACCTGAATTTGGAAAGAGCAGATTCAGCAGATGTCAACCAATGTCCGGACGTTTCTGTCCTTGCTGTGCTCCCATCTCCTACTCCTCCAGTGCAAGGGAAGACAACCGGCTGAGCCAGGCACTGGGCAGCACTGGGCTCAAGGACAGAGGACCGTTCAGTCAGCGGTTTGAAGACATCTGCACAACCTCTAATCATGGTAACATGACTGCTTTGCTTGAAGCCAGCTCTGGATGTCAGATACATACTTTAAAAAACCTAGTGTTTTACCACTTAAGATAAATTTTCTCCTAAGCACCTCACTTAATCTGTTCAGTCATGGATCGTTTTTCCTGCTATCCTCTAAGAAATATGTCAGCAAAGTACAGGTGAGTTAGCACACAGAAGGTGGCTACCAAGGAAGCTGGAGACTTGTGTGAGCCTACCCTGAGACTCAGGTGCCAGCCAGAGACACGAGTCCTTGGTGGGGGGCAGCTTGTAAACAGCAAAGAGGGTTAGAAGTGCAATTAGTCTGTGTGACAACCGTGACCGCCTTCTGTCACCACCCTGGGCCAGGCCAAATCCCCTTTCCTCCCTCTCTTGCACAAAGCTGAGCCAAGGCACGGGGCTCATAAACATGCCCAGCTGCCTGTCAGCCCAGGGGAAAAAAAACAAATGCACCACAGCAACAGGCAGACCTGTATATGGGCAAGCCCAGAGTATTGGCTGGTGTGCCTGGCTGTCAGACCTCGGTGCATCCTAAGTAGGGAAGCCTTGGATACTGGCTGATACCAGCCCTTAGGGGATTCAGGAGTGGTCACATCTCTTCTTGTGGTCAGCAGCAACACAGATAGCACAGCACAAGGGGAACTAAAATTGCAGTATGGGTAGCAAGGTACTGTGCAACCCAAGCTATGGGATGTGAAAAACACCAAGGCAGTTCCTTTGATCTCTCTATCTAAGGTGTTTCCCTCTGGTTTCTGCATCTCCACCCAGGGATGCAGGATAGAGGTAAAAAAAAGGCTAAAAGCTGACATTCCAGGTGTCTTGTGCTCCAGACACTTTCAATCCTGCAACTCTTTGGCATGACAATGGTATTTTACGACTTCTCATGGCTTCTCAGCTACAGGCAGCCCTAGAAGACATCAGCTGGATTGCAGTTATCACCAACATGCCCCTACACGAGTAAGAATGAAAGGTAACAAATTTCACCATTTTTATTCCCTAGCTACTTTCTCTTTTCATCCCTGTGCTCAGAAGGAGAGTTGCTCAGAACAGGGCCATATTTTATGGTTTTCAGAAAAGCTCTGGCCTGCTTTGCCTTTGAAGTGAAAGTCAAAACTCAAGAACAAGCAGCGTGGGAGGAGTCAGGCTCATGCATCATGCAGTCCTGCATCTGCCCTATCATATTCCCTGGCCTGAGATGCTTTCCCCCACTCATTTTTGGTAACTGGTGCTCAGTCCTTTTGCAGTATCAAGACCTGACATTTGCGTGCAGAGTGGAAAGGGTCACATGGGGTGGTCAGTATGTGATCTTATTCAGGGAATGCTGGGGAATACCACCCTTCCTAAGAAACTGATGCAGTCACAGTAATGATACTTAAGGGGGTTTAGTGGGAAGGGATGGAAGTAACATAGCATTGGAGTTGACAAGGCAGAAGGAAAGTTATATGCAAGCTTCTAGAAATTACTCCAGAAGCCTAACTGCCAAACTCCTGAAGGCTGGGCCTCTACCCTGCCTTTAGTCATTGCTCCAGTGTCCAATAGAGTGACTTTCATCATTCTTCCTGTAGAAAGAGGAGATGACATTGACTCCACTATGCAATTTGGTCCTACCTTGCCTTCCACGTCCTGAATCCAGCCAGCATCACAACACAGTGTCTATGCTGGGGACACTGCTGACCTGTGGTTAGCCCAGATGATTTGCCTACAGGCACTCTTTAACATTCAGTATTTTAATTCTGAGATGACTTACCTGGGGCAATGTTTAACCATTATCACGACTTGGGTCACCACTTTCAAATCTGCCTGAATTTGCCTGAATGCTAGACATCTCTGTCTAGCAAACAGCTTTCACTTTCACTTCTTCCTAACAACACTTCCTTACTGGGAGAAGAGTTACAATCAAACTATCTGTTCAGTTAACAGATCCAGGCTCAACCCATTGCCCTTCTCCCTGCAGTACCGAAGTGCTGGCCCATGCTTTCGCTATGCCCTGCAGTCTCTGATCTGCATGGCATTTCCCGGGCTGCTGCTGAGTGTAACTATTGAGGAGCCATGTGGACTCTACAGTGCACAAGTGGAAGCAGAATCCATAGCGAGGTGCACAAGGGGATCCAGAAATATAGACCATACATCCCACCAAAAGCCATGGGATCCATGTCCCCAGCCTGTGCATGCAGTGTGCTGCAGGTATCAGGGCACCAGGGCCTGGATTCACACTTCTTGGATCTGCAGCCAGAACTCACATAGTGTGGTGGGCTTGGTAATTACCCAATTTATCTCTTCATTCCATCCCAGAGAGGAGTACAGTACCGTACCGCACCGCATTTTTCCCTTCCCTTCAGAGCCACCTGATGCCCCTTTGGGGACGACACCAGATCCACCCCATCCCTTGTGCCTACATTGGCTGAAATGTTGCCCTTTACGGTGCTGGGCACCTGGCCAGCCCTCCTGCAGCCAGAGGCTGCGCGTGCAAAGGGCCGGCATGCTTGCACACAGCTCCGTTCCATTCAGCTTCTCCCAACAGATGCTCCGGGGGTGATGGGGGCAACCAGATCCTTTCCCAGACCCCCTGGGGATAGTCTTTGCCAGGTCTGTTTATTCATTGATTTAAGAAATCCAGCTGCAGTTATGAACAAGCTACTGAGAAAAGGAGCCGGGGCTGGGGACTTGGCTCAAATCTGGGCTTGCTTCATTGCAGCCCTGTCCCCACCACCATCACATGCATGATGCAGTCACAGTGCTGATTTCATCACATCACACAACTTCCTGGCAGCAGAAGCCCCTTCTACCAAAGTCTCAAGGCTCTGTGACAAAGGAGACAGAGAAACAATCCTGGTCATTGCCACTTCTCACTGCCATTAGCCTCTGCCACATCGCCTTTGTCAGGCAGCACCAAATCCCTGATCCGCATTGGCATAATTGGCTCCTGCAAAAAACCAGCCTGGGTCCTGATGGCATGGGGCAGCCTAATCTGTTTCCCCAAAGATGTCAGTGTTCCATCAGTTCAGGTTTACTTTAATTTGGAATAAACCCTAAAATCTTGCTAACCCTTTCTTGTCAAGCTGGCTTTGCATTTATTGCCCAGCTTTGCTGAGACCATGCTGAGCAATTCCAAAAGAGAGACATTTGGGAGCCCTAAACATCCTTAGCTACAACACAGAGTGTCTTCAAAATAAAAAATGTTGTGGAATCACAGCATGGTTGATACCAGATAGGATGTGTGAAGATTGCCTACACCAATCTCCTTCTCAAAAAAGAGACAGCTACAGAAAGCTTACCAGAGTCTTGTCCAATCATCTCTTGAACATCTCCAAAGCCATAGACACACAACTAATGTTACAAAGCTTGGCCACCATCACCATAAAGCCATTTTTGTTATGTTTAAATGCCTCCCCTCTCACAATTTATACTTGTGCCTGGGAGTGTAAATAGGTATAAGATCCACCCTGACTCTTCTCCTCTCCAGGCTGAACATTCCCCATTCTCTCAGCCCCTGCTCATATGATGGTTTCTTTCAGTAGGCAAGAACCTCACTACTGGAGTGATTGGCTTCAACCTCTCATGGTTGCTCTTGGATCATTCTCAAATTGAAATAGGTCATTAGTAGGTGGTATTTTCTTCTCAGTATTCTATACCATAATCAAATCACCATCCAGTCTTCCTATTTTAGATAGTTTGGCTCGTTACTTTCTTTAAGGCTTTCTTACAGCCTTAAACCACAGTCCCACCATGGTTCTTTTCTGAGCTGTCTCCACTTTTCCAGCTTGCCTGTAAATGTGATGCCATACCCAGGATTTCCCCATGAGGCATCAAATACTGATCACTCACTCCTACTTTCCACACTCAGATTTAGGCCAGCAGGAATCTTGTTAGCTGTTTTTGCTGAAGATTTGACCACCCCTACTCTCTGCCCCTCTTTAGCCATGCAAGAAGCCCATTTGCCTTTTTTAACAGGACAACACAATAAGAACTCATGTAATCTTGTGTATCCTCTGTGACCTGGCAAGTTTTTAGGAGTCCTTTTGTAAGGATGACTTTTATTCCTATGTGCTCCTACCTGATTATGTTTCTCCTGCCTGTAAGAAATGTATTTTGTTTGAATATACTCAACTTACCACGTTATCCAGATCTCTTTGAGTGGCCTGTTCCTCTTGCTACCACCCTGTTCATGTTTGTGTCATCTGTAGGGTTTTACCTGCAGTGGCTTTGTATTTTTCTTAAAATCATGGTTGGAAATGTTAATCAGTTTTCATTTAACAACTGATCCCTTCAGAAACCAAACAAAATAACCAAAGAACATTCCAAGCAGACAACTATTTCTTCTCTCCATTGAAAGTTCTCAGACCACTTATTCTATATTTTATGGACTTTGCATAGTGCATCTTCTGAATCAATACAACATACCATAATTCTCTTCTTATCAATAGGTCATGCCTTACAAAAACTCTGTACCATAATGCTATGAATTTACTTTATCAAACACAACTTCATTATAAAATTGAACGTCTCATTCCAAAAACCCACATTCCTGTTTTGTAATTCTCTATTAGCAAGCATCTGTAACAAATTTTCCATCATTTGTCCCTGGATAGTTGCCAGCTACCTGGCCTTTAGATCCATTGGCCTTACGGTTTCTCCACTTCAAATACAGGAACTGCGTTGGCACCTTAATATTCCTCTGCCATTCCTACAGTAATTAAAGAGTAATTAAAGCCAAGTCTCAGCAGGCTGGAGTTGAGCAACATTTATTATGATTTCAAGAAACGAAAGATTCTAAGAGATGGAAGTAAGCAGAAGAAAACTGTATCTTGGACAGTGTGAGCATAATGCTGTTTGGTAAGGTAGGTTGGGGAGTTGCAAGGAAGACACAAGGCAGAAGTGATGTAGGGAGCAGGAACAGCACAAAATGGTAGTACAGAGGTGATGCTGCTGAGAGAGGAGTGAGCAAAAGGGGTTTACCAGGTGATGGGTGATGTGAGTAGAGAAGTTAAGTGATGCTAAAATGCCAGTGGGTGAGAAGAAGGTGGGAAAAAGAGCTGGAGGTTGGGAAAGCATAGAAGAAAGAGTGTGTGCAGGAAAGGGTCTGAGATGGAAAAAAACCTGAGATGCTAGAAAGTATAGTGCTGGGACACTGCATTTTTAGAAGTTATGAAGCCTCTGAGAGTGGAAAATGAACTGTGAATGTTTCCAGCAAAAGACCAGGTTAAGTGCAGAAAGAGGTTATTACCAACAGCATAATCCAGGGGACTGGAAAGAAGTAGAAATGAAAGAAGGGTAACTAACCCCTAATTCTCTCTTTGCTACCCCTTTTCAGGATTAAAATGTGCACCTAGAAGGATACTGAGGATTAGGAGAAGTGTGTGTCTGGTTAAAGAACTGATAGGAAAGGGGAGAAGGAAGGTCTTGTAGAGGGGTAACCAGGCCTCTAAAAGAGCATGAAGGACATTGTCTTAGGACCTGAAGGCAGTACAAGGGAAGAGACGTGCTTGGGCTGGTATGAGGTGACCTCAACACCATAACCATTCCCCAGCCACCATCCACAGCCGCATGCTGGGGGCTCCCAAGCCCCTCCACCCCACCAGCCCATAGCCACCTTTCAGGGGTCCTGGTGCAGGCCTGGGCAGCATTCAGAGATGGCCCCCACCTTGGACAGCTTGTCCTGAGATGGCTGCAAGCTCTGTCATGCTCCCTGCTCTCTGACAGCAAGTGGGTCCCAACAGGCATTTATTATGAGGGAAAAAGAGCCACTTACAGAAACACAAAAGTACATACTTCGCTCTATTTTGAGACAAGGCAGGTGCTGAAGCCTAAATAAGCCCCTGGAGTTCCTGTGGCTAGGAAACGAGTGGATGCTTCACACACAGTCATTTCCAAGAGAAACAAGATGTTTTCAAGCCCCAAGGAAACACAAGGAGGTGGCACTGGGCAGCACTGAGTCACGGGGTGAGGACCATCACCTGGGAAAGGAGCTTGACTCTGTGGCAGCAAGGACAGTGCTGCAGAGAAGTTGCTCTCTGCGTCACCATGGCCTCTCATGCCCAGGCCACCATGGTGCCTCAGATCCTGATGCCCCTTGCAGGGTGAGACCCTCCTCCCCTCCTGCTGTGGGGAGCAAGCTCTAGGACTTCACGGCAGCTTCCTCACTGCGCCCATCCTCCAGCCGCCAAGGGCAGTCGACGTAGCGCAGCACCCCGCTGACGGGGCCACGCTTGGTGGGATCCAGAGCCAGCAGACTCCGCAGCATCCCGGCAGCCTCGGCTGTCAGGCGCTTCCAGTGCCGGGGCACGTCCTTTTCTAGGCCTGTCTCCTGCCACTGCATGAAGTCCTCAAAGAAAGGGTCCTCTGGCAGGCTCTGCTCCCAGGGGAAGTAGCCGGTCAGCAGGCAGAAGAGCAGCACCCCGAAGGCCCAGGCATCCATGCTGGCGTCGATGGGCACACCCTGGGCATCAGCAGTGTTGCTCAGCTCGGGGGCGGTGTAGGGGATTACCCCGGCCACCAGCTTGAGCTTGGTGCCCTTGGGCCGCGTGAGGCCGAAGTCAGTGAGTTTGACGAGGCGGCAGTCAGGATCGAAGAGCAGCACGTTCTCAGGCTTGATGTCGCGGTACACCAGCCCCCGGCTGTGGATGAACTCCAGCGCGCTCACCAGCTGCTTGGCACACTGCTTTGCGGCCAGCTCAGGGATCCCGTCCTGCGCAGGGAGAGAGACAGGCGGGATGGCACACAGGGGGCATCGCGGCAGCTCTGCCAGCTGGGCTCTCACCAGAATGCTCTGCACTGGGAAAGACCTTCGTATTTCTCGCCTCACAAGCCCAAGGCTGCTTCGGTGCTGCAGACCCTGGATGGACCCACAGCCCATCGCCTTAACCTCCCTCCCTCTGACCCAGCCAGCCTTCAGAGGGGCCAAATGCTACAGCCCCAGTCCCCATGGCCTTGTAGCAGCACTCACGCGGGGTTTGATGATAGAGATGAGGTCTTTGTGCAGCGCCGGTTCATAGAGGAAACCGTAGTACTGGCTGGACTCAATGGCAATTCCAAACATGCCGATGATGGCAGGGTGGGCGGCGAGAGACAGTGCCACACAATACTCATACAGGAAGGTGTGCAGCTTGGTACTGGCTTTGGGTAGCAGCTTGAGAGCCATAGGAGTCCCTGGGGATGGGAAGAGTGGGTTAGTCTCCTCTGAAAGTCACATCAAGGCAGGGCAGAGCAGCCACAGGTCTGGGCAGTCACAGCCACACAGGGGTCTCTCTTCCAAGGTTTCTGTGGGTATACCCTGTGGACACCAGGTCTGGAAACAGGCACTGCCACTGGTGTGAGTTTTGAGCCAGTCGGTGCATGCACAAGAGCCCTGGGCAGAGTAGGGACATTCAGGATATGTAGGCCCATCAGTCTGAGCTGGGACTACTGGGGAAGAGCAGTGTCAGGGCACTCATATGGCCAACCCTTCATTCATTCACGCCCTCTGTCCATGGGCCTTAGGGCACCGCTTCAGCTCTGGCTTGGGGCTTCACTCCATGACTGAGCCCTGGGGTGGGACTGCTGTTTCCATCTACATCACATCCATGCTAGTGCCTATCTGTGAACTCTCTTGATCCTGACTTGTGGATTAACTTCCCAGCTTGACCTTGGACCTGTCTCATCACTACAACCTCGCCTGATGTCCTGGGCTGCCCCTTGGCATCACCTGCTCCCTGGCTGGATGTAATTGGATGGTTCCTGGCTGGGGAGGTCTCCATCCTGATGGCCTCCCTGGGGATTCCCCCCCACAAACTGGTGCCTGGCCCCAAGGTGGCACTAGCCCACCTTGCAACCTGTTGAAAAGAGAGGAGACAAGGCACAGTAGTTCACAGGGCACAGTCAGTTCCTTACCTCTCTGTCTGTGGGTCACTAGCATCACGTGGCCATACTTGCCCCTGCCCAGCTCCCGAATAACCTCATAGTGCTCAGCCACCTCGGCGCGCACCAGGCTCTGAGCGGTGATCTCCAGGAGCTCCTCTAGCTTGGTCGGTGCTGCTCTCCCTGCCTCTGCTGCAGTCACAGCTGAGCTCTCGGCCATCGCTGAGCGCTGCAGAAACACCACAGCCAGAGTCAGGAATATCACAGCATGCACAGAGAAAGCCAGATCGGACATGCAACGCAACCATGCGGGGCATATTTCTGCCACTTGGAACCTGAGCACTCCTGCTGCTGTGCTAGAGTTGAACGTGCACTTTTATACAGCACATCTCTGGGAAAAGCCTCTGATCATAGAAAAGGTCTCTATATCGAAGGGAGCCTCCTTCAGTCCTCTCATCCTTTTGCCTAATATTAGACAACAGGCAAAACATTAGCAGAGTCCAGATTTTCAAGCATGACCCAGTCACCCCCCTTGCTCTCCTTGGCTTACTGCAGCAAGACCTTGTCTTTTTACTCAGAATCCCACCTCTACTGCTTACTGAAGAAAGTCCTTGAGGTAGCAGCCGAGACAGACCTGTCCCTTAGGCAGAGGCACAGCTAGCACATGATAAAAAAGGCAGAGTGCCCTGAGGAAGGCAAAGGGAGCTCAGTACCTCGCGTGCCTGATGACATTTCTGACCAAAAGTCACTCATCTGTGCAGCCAAGAAACTTACACAGAAAGTAAGCCAGGATATCAATGGCATTTTGAGCTGTAACCAGCTGCTTCAGACCCATTTCAGAGAAGTGTTTTTTCACTTTCCCAAGCCAGTTACAAGGCAGCATTTTAAGACCTCTGTGGCAGCACTCTCTCCCTGTCTACCTCCTTGTGCTCTGAACAAGGCACCTTGGGCCTGGGAGTCCCTCCTGGCTTTGGAGCAAGGTCACAGAACCAGAGTCACAGGATGGTCAAGGCCAGAAGGTACTTCTGGAGACCACTTACTGCAACCTCCTGCTCAGAGGAGGGTTGACTAGGGCACATTGTCCTGTGCCCAGCCCAATTTTAGATATCTACAAGGATGGAGACTCCACAACTGCTGTGAGTAACCAGTTCCAGTGTTCAATCACCTTTGTGGTAAAAAAGATTTTACTTATGCTTAAATGGAAGTTCTGTTTCAGGCCCACTGCCTCTTGTTCTGTCACTCAGTATCATCGGATGCTGTGATATGCCGGGCTGTGTGTTTTTGCGGGTATTCATATGCATCCATCAGATGATCCCCTCAAGCCTTTTCTCCTTGAGGCTGGTCAAGTCCCAGCTCTGTTAGTCCCTCCTCCTATGAGAGATATTCCAATATCTTAACTGTTTTCACATTAACTGTCTTCACTGGATTTTTTCCCGCATGTCCACATCTCTCTTCTGCAAAGGAACCCCACTGCTGCTAAATCTAGTCATTCTTCAATAGAAAGAAATTTGGAAAACAGAATTATTTAAACCTGGGAAATCTGCAAAAGGGCTGGATTCGTACAGGATCCTGGGATTATTTGTAGGAAGGTTCCCCTTCTCTTCCCTTCCCTCTCTCCTAGACTGCATTTCTAAATCTTACCCAATTCAGAAGTGCCCAGTAAATGGCCCTAGTTTTCTGCAAAGGCTTTGGCTTCGTGTGAGAGTCAACAGCAGTCAAATTTAGTATAGTCAGTAGGGAGTACAACAATGAACAAGTGTTTGCATGGGAGGGGATAAATGGAAGGCTGGGGAGAACTCACAAGGAAAGAGTGTCTGGGAAGTGTTTTAGAGATTTTGCTTTGATGTCCTCCTGTTTGCTGCCAGCCAATAGGGCTTGCGAAATTCCAGACAGCAAGGGCATCTCAGAACCAACAAATGGACCCACCCTGCCAAAAATATTTCCAAACTGGTGCTTCCACATTTAGGTGTTAAAGAGAGAAAAATTTAGGTGGAATATAGAGAAAACACCTAAAATGTAATAGACCTGGGAAAGGCATAGACCTCCCTTTGATATTAGATAAGCTAAAGCCACATTAAATAGTGGAGTGGAGCAACAGGAGAGATGTCTGCTTGTCATTTGAAGAACACATTATATGAATATTTGTGGAACAAATATCAAAATAGGTTTTCTGTAAGGCAGTGTTTCTTCTATGTCAAATTCATGGTCATATGCAAGTTCTTGTCAGAAAATGGTTCACGATCTTCTTAGATAACTGAAAATCTCAAACCTGAGTCAGGTAAAATTTCTTCCCTTGTATGCTGGCCACCTGTTATTGCTATTTAGCCCAAAGGTTAGAATCTTCTTGTTGCATCAACTCTAAATATTATTCGATAGTTACATACTTTTCAGATATCTATTACTTAATATGTTTTATTTGCATTGAATTATTTATAACATGATTCATCCATTTTATTAGATTCATTACTTCTCTCCTATTTACTATGTGAAAACTTGCTTTTGCGAGTGGGAGGATATCCTTTTCTGTATATTCTTGGTTCTCAGTTCACTTTAGGGACTCAAAACATTTCAGTCCATAAGCTTTTGCAGTAAAAAAACCCAAAACAACCCAAATCCCAAAAACTCTTGTATCCTTCCACTCCTCAACTCAAGTCAACTGCAGTACAGGTGGAACAGATCTGTACTTCCATCCATGGCCCCAATGGCACGAGAGGGCAAATGGTGCAGGCTCAGAGTAGAGCACTAAAGTGAATGAGCCAGCTTGGAAGAACAGATCATCCAGAGGAGATGGGTAGAGTTTCTCGAGGGCCTGTGACCTGTGGGTCTGATCAGGGCTCCTTATGAAGGAAGCCCCAGCTGCAGTCACTCCAGAACAGTTTGCAGACTTTGGCCTTTGCTGCCCTTGAAGTCATTAATTACAAGACAAAGTCAATACTTGAGAAAACAGCCGGCGTTGTCAGGTCTTTCTTTGAGATGCCACTGCGATTAGCTAGGAAGGTAAGTGAGGATCAGATTTGGGTCACTGCTGAGTAGAGTGTGCCTGGGTGATCTGCACCTACTTCTGATACCTTCTAAAGTGTCATTTTCCCTTTGCAGACTGACAAGCCCTGAGGAGGAAGTCACCAGGGCCCTGGCCAAGATGCATTCACCATTTGGCTGTGCTGTACTGCAGGCAGCAGGCAGAGTCCTATTCAAAACTGTTCTTTCTTCCACTATTCCTTCTGTGCCTCATCCCTGCTAGAGGTCTTGTTTCCAGCCTGCTGGCTGTGAGAAACTGTAACTCCTCAAAAGAGTCTCTAATTACAGCAGCAAAAAGCTCACATCCTTTACACCATCACAAGACACTTCTGAACCACCTGAGAAGCTGAGGGGGATCTAGCCTATGGAGATACAATGTCTTAGTCCAGCTAATGTTATTCTGGTTCTTTAACCAAAATGATTAATATATTTAGCGCAGAAAAGCACTTCATACATGACAAAAACCAAAGATAGTGTGATCTCTGTATAACAGAGACAGTGCTATGATGACAGCATCACAGAAGTGTTTAGGTTGGAAGGGACCTCTTGAGTTCACCTAATCCAATTCCCCTGCTCAAGCAGCAGCAATTGAAGCAGGTTGTCTAGGAAAATGTTCAGCCAGGTCTTCAATATCTCCACAGATGGAGACTCCCATCAATGATCACTGCTTGGAAGAGTCTGGCTCCCTTTTCTTCATTCCCTCTCATCAGGTATTTGTATACACCAATAAGATCCCCTCTTAGCCTTCTCTTTTGCAAGCTGAAGAGTTTCAGCTGTTTCAGCCTCTTCTCATATCAAAGATAGTCTATTAAAAATGGCCTTCAGCATATGGCATGTGGGGTCCACTTTCTTGTCTGACCTTCCACAGAGCCTTAATACAAACCAAATAACAAATAGCATATGGAGCATCTCTTACAAAAAGTCATTCAGGCTTTATGCAAAGACAATTGGTCGATTATAAATGCCAGTGTAAAAATTCTTGCTGTTACACATTTATATGATACCCTAATCTGAATTTACCTAACCTGCTCATGAAGTTTCTCAGATAGAGTAAATAAGTTTTTAGTATCTGTTAAATTTCTCAGGATTCTTGCAGGGTTTGTATGCACTGTGGGCAGAGGTGTGACCACAGGCTATGAGAACATATTTTCAATTAATTACGTTGACTAAAACTATCAGACTGAAGCTCAGGCTATGCATTTGACCGATGCTTTACTTAGGCTTCACAAAGCATCTGTCACACTGTGCTTCTGTAGTGCCTGCATCAGTTACTTGAACAACAGATGTGATGCTTCCAGAAGATGTGGTCACATTTTGAACTGAGAATAAGCTTCTCTATGCTCTCTGATCAAGACACCCCTCGGTCTTCTTATTGGTTCAATGCTTTCAAATAACCTTCTGTCTAATTGTCAAACCAAGCTCTCAGACTGTCCAGCCCGATTGTGCAGCTCTCAGATCTGTTTCATGGCTCTTTTCTAAAGCCTCATCATTTTTCTCCTCCCATCCCCCATGTTAAAACCCTGGCTGTCTTGGGGAGAATGCCTCCTGTCGCACACTCAGCTAGAATTCCCCCCTGCCTCATTCTGTGGTCTCAAGATCTCTTTTTGCAGGAACAACACACAGGCTGCACTACCTTATATATCCATTATGAGTCCAGAGTTTTTCCAAATTACTAGGGAATGCTGAGGGAAAAATTCACTTCCCCTTCATGTCCCTCTATGGGTGCTGCCTACCTGGTTTCTACCTGAATATTTTTGCACCATGTTTAGTAAAGCACATTTTGCTCAAATGGTTTTAGTGTACCAAGTAAATCAGATCACTTCATTTAGTTGTTATAAAACTTCTGCTTGGGGGCTGTGTAAAGACCCCACGTGCAGGCACTTCCCACCGTCCTCTAAATTGTTGGTTTGAAGCAGTTCTCATCCTAGTATTGGTTCATATAGCACCTGCCAGAAATGTCCCATTCACTGGTCGTTTCCTGAAAGTTATCTGTACAAATTCATCCTGACATTGGTCTAAACCAAAAAACCACACCTTTTTAATTAATTTTTTAAAACCTCAGTGTATAGTGGAAAATATAATAGTTTATTGTTGTTCTCACCCTATACAATTAATTTTTTTAAATCCTGACTCCGTTATAATACTTCTACCTTTGTCAATGATCTGGAAGAAAACACTGAAATCATCCAGAAAATGTTTGCAAATGGCACAAAAAGGGTTTGGGCAGACAATGCATTGCTCACAAAACCAGTGCATGCACACACACACATACAAAAGTGTTTCAAATGACCAAAGAAGTCAGGATTTTAGTCTGCCATTGGATAGGTGACAGGAAAAAAACAGAAAAGTCATATTAATCAGACACATCTAGATTCTTCATTCTGCTTAATGTACACTAGATAAACCCAGAAATGTAGATCTGATATAGTCTCACTTCCTTTGCAGGCTTTAACGCATTGGATGATACAGAATCGCAGTAGAAATAATCTACAGTGATATAGATACACATCTTAATGATACAGATACAGGTCTAAGAGCATAACAGTAAAAGGGTTACTGATGTTGCAGATTCCATTTTTGCATTCACTCTGCTGAAGAGAATGCCCAAAAATAATTAGACACAGGAAACATCAGCAGTGAGAGGCAAACTAGCATTTTCCAGATGCTAAATTAAGAAAGTAAGCTTCACTGTNAAAAAAAAAAAAAATAGAGACAGCTGTTCAGCTTCACGTAGGCTGAGATGATTGTAACAAAAGAAGAGATCTCTTCTGAGGCAATGTGCCTCTTACAGTGAACTCCAATTTCTGCAGAGGTTCCTACATACAGATGCCATGAGACAGTCTGAAATTTAATCTCTGAAAATCAGCTGAGTTAGGGAAGCTGTATTTCTGAAGAGCTGGCCACCTGTTAACAGCTTCTGCACTACAATTGAGAATATCTCACACCAGTTGAATTTGTATTTTTATAATAATTTCTTTTCTCCGTTTGCTCTGCTTTGTATTCTTCTTCATCTGCCTTTTTACGATGTTTCTTGAAATGTTAAAAATATATTGATGCGAAGAAAGCCTGGGTAAATTTCCTGAACTCTTCTGGTGGCCAGCTGATAGATCAATAGAACCAGTTACTGGATGTTTTCTATCTTTTTTATGATACTGGTGAGCCCACAGTTCAGCAAGCTAGCATTAGTGTCCCCAGCTTGACAGAAAAAGGACCAGAGAAAATCATGGCAATGAAAACAGGGCTGAAAATTACAGGTGGAACTTCCAGGGGAGCTGTCTTTATAGCTTATCAAAGAGATAGTGAAGAAGTTACTCTGTCATCTGTATATACCGTTCCGAGTACTGGAATTGCACTAAAAAGGGCTCTCCCAATTAGGTAGAAGAATTATAATAAAACCAATAGATGAAGCTGAAGTGAGGCCATTTCAGACCACCGTCGTGGCGCAGATTTTGTGAAGAAGGATATTTGCCCCTAAAAATCTCATCAAACGGTATGGAAGGATATCCTTCCATCTCCATAACTTTTGGCTCAAGAATGGCACTTTTTTTCCCCTAAAAGGTCCACTCTGGTGCAAAGCGCGTTTCACACAGCAAGGGATAAGAACAGATTATCGCAATGTTTCTCTTGCTTCTGGCCCTGTTGCTGGTAGATTTATGAGCTTCTTTCCAAAACTGGTCCGCAGGCTCGTGCTTAATCTCGCTGCAGAGCATGGCATGACTGTCCCGGTAGCAGAGCTGCGTGTTGCTGTTCTGGGGCAGAGACACCCAGCAGCCTCCCCGGAGAGCCCCGTCAGCCTCTCCCCAGCACGCAGCACACCACAACCTCTGCACAGCAGCCTCCTCGGACAGAAACCGGCAGCGATCTCACTGGGGCCAAGCCACATCACCCCTTTCCGCCAGTACCGCAACACCATCTCACCGGGCACGAGTGGGCACAAAGCAACCTTCCAGGGCAAAGCCACCAACGAGCTCTCCATCAGCCCGCTGTGGGAAATGGGTGCGCTCCGCACTGTGTCGGCAAGCCATGCTCAAGTCTCCAAAACCAGTTTGAGAGGGGTGGGTGCCCTTTTACATGCCTGTCCAGTGTCTTTCATCCTGCCACCGCTGTAACTTCCCTTCCCGCTCTCCCTTCCCGCCTGTACTAAGCCTCTCACCTTCTCCAGCAGCGCAGGACAGCCAGCCAGCCGCGAGTGCCTCGCTCCCCTCGCCGCAGCCGCCGGGCTCAGCCTGCGCCAGCAGCCGGAGGGGGCTGCCAGGCGCTACGGGGCTAAGCGTGACGCTCCGCCCCGTCCCCATGGCTCTGGGCCTGGGGGCACACTGCCTCCCGGCTGAAGGTGACCTTCGGGAGGGAAGAAAAGAGGGGGAAAGGGGGGAGGAAAGGACTATCCATCTACCGTCTTGATGGAGGGGGATGTGTTTCAGGAGTCGCGGCGGGATTGTTTCTGCTCTAGCCATAGCATTGTAAACCCCCAGGGACCCATTGGCATACCCACCTTGTTCGGCTCTTTGCTCCAGCTTGGGCTCTCGTTACAGCTGAGGGAGCAAAGCAGCTCCCTGGGCTGGAACATGGTCCTTGCTCGGGGGCTGTGCCAAGTGAGAGTCCGTTCCTGATGGCAGGGATCAGAACAACCGTGGGCTGCCAGGGCTTGTCCTTGGCTACCAAAGGTGCCCGTGCCAGTGAGCATCAGAGACCGGGCACAAACCACGGCTGGTTCAGTGACCCCTCTTCGGGCCCGGTGGGCCAGGGTCCTCACGCACACCGGTACTGCAGAGCATTAGGGTGAAGCTGAAATTATTAATGATAACTACGATGACTTGCAAGCATTTCACCTATTCTCAGTACCTGCCCCCAGAGTATGCTCCTATGCCAGGGTCTTCCTTCTTCCACTTGAGCATGGAGATGAAAAAAGCTCCTGAGTGCATGAACACCATGCAGGTCCTAGATCTTGACTCTTAAACACTGCTTTTTTTCTCTCAAGGAAGTGGATCAGTTTGTGTATCTGAAGCAGTGGTGCATGCAGCACCTGGCTTCCCTGTTCCTTAGAGCCAGAGCCATGCCGGGCACTTGTAGTGATGAGCCTCGGCACTCCCTGGGGGCACAGAATTGGGAGGAAGGCTGGAAGAGGTGAAAGACAGTCTAAGAGAAGAGAGAAGAGCAGCCCTCATAAATATAAATACTCTGGGTCTCTAGCACAGGCCTGAGCCTTTTCACCTGATGTCAGAAGGGAAAATTATTGTGCTGAGGGCTTGTCACTCAGTGCTTTGCCCCACATAGGGGCAACAAGGTGAGATGCACTGGACTGCCGGCACAGGCCTGGGAAGAGCTGGTGTGATGCCACCCAGAGATGGTGCAAATCAGAGGGCAAGAGGCGTAGCACGGTCAGGCTCCCAGCTGTCCCTGTGCTTCTGGATAAAGAGGTGGGGAGTGAGATTGTTTTGCTGATGACCTAAAGGTCTTGTGCCATTCAAGGCTGCTCCTTCACACCCATTCTGGGAGGTGTGACTGGGAACTGCCTTCAATGTGCAAAGACCCTACAGGCAGGAACATTACAGCTACGGGTGGTGTGAGTGTACCGAAGAAACATATCCAATGTCCAAGAACTCAGCACTGGGATAAATGGGGTAGTGTAGCCACTGCTCTCCAGGAACAGGGACCCTGTATAATCTATCGTCTTCTGGTGGAAAGTGTGAGACTGTTGCCTCTACTTGAGAGACTAGTGGGAACTGAAGAATGTCCCTGGGGACTTGCTATAATTTACAGTTACAACGTAATGCCTGACACCCCACTCCCTCTCTCCTTCTCTCCAATCACCATCTTAAAAATGCTTCCAAATATAGAAACAAAATACAGTAGTCTTCCTTACTTTCCAGTTACTTTTTTGAGAGACAGAATCCCTACATTATCTATTCCTATTGAGATGGGCCCCTGCTGAGGGGTTTGGTTCAGAGAAGAGACCTCTTCCACAGCTTTACCTGGAGTGCACTGTCAGGTAGCAATTTCACTGAGGGCTTGCCCCCGATCTGTCATTCGACGCTACATCTGCAGGGCTTGTCCTGCATTCCTCATTAACAGGGAGCAGGTCACGTACCATGTATCACATGTGTGTTTGAGAATCCCTGACCTCCATTCCCTGAGCACTGGGCACAGGGCAGCTGTTGGAGGCCCCTAGGGCTGCTGCACTACTAATGAAGTCCACACTGGTGCATTTCAGGACCTCCGTAATTTAACACCTACACCTCTCTCACCAGGGCTGCACATGTTTTGTCCAGCTGGCAACCAAGATATTGGTCAAAGTCAGCGCTTACAGAATATGGAAATATGATGTAACCAAAACTGCCTTAGTGTCTTGGAAAATCCTGTCCCAGGCTATGGAGGAGGTAGAGCTGGGAAGGAGAGAGGAGTGTGGGGAAGGTGTCTTTTAAGGTCTTATTTTACTCCTCATGACCCTGCTCTGATTTTGTTAGCAATAAATTCAATTACTATCTCTAATTTCAGCCTATTTTGCCCATGACAGTATTGGTGACTGATCTCTTTTGGTCCTTATCTCAACCCATGAACCCTTCGTTATATTTTCTCTCCCCTGCCCAGCGGTGGAGAGGGAGTGATAGAGAGGTTTTGTTGGGTGTCTGACATCCAGCCAGGGTCAACCCACTACAGTGACACACACAAGCATTGGGGATGGCCTATGATGTGTAACAAATACTGTATGAAAATGCATCCCTTTCCTCCTCTGCATTATGGCTGGTTTAGCAGGATGAATATCCTGTCTCTTGCATGTCTGGCTCAGAATAGGCAGCCCACTGAAAAATAATAGAACATTAACATTTCCAAGAGCCAGACATGGCAGCCAGTGTCACAAAGTCATTGCGGTGACACCTGCATGAGGAACAGCCGGACTAAAGTAGCTACAGTAAAGGGACATAGTCAAGAAGGGCTCTCCTTTTCACCCTTCTTTCTCTTCCCTTATCACTTATCCTCAGCGTACACAGAGCAGGCTGTTTCACTCACATCAGAACAGCAGCAGTTCTTCAAGCACAGCTGTACACAGCCCTAAAGGATCAGGTTTGATCTCCTAATAGAGAGTCCTCTACAGTCAGATGATGCCAGATGCATGGTTGCAAAGGAACACTGCCCCTCCAAAGAGAAATCCACCATCCTCCAGCAAGTACCCTAAGAACCACGGAGGGGACTAGTTGTCCCAACACACTTTCAGCAGGACGCTCAGTTTTGAACCCTTTTTCACAATATCCCTGGCTGATGACTCTGGTGATTTCCACAGGAGTTGGGTGAGGAGGTCTGTGCTCCTGTTTCAGAGTTACCCAGCCCCACAGGGCTCTTTAGTTCCCATTCTGTATTTTCAGAGGCACCAACATCATCTAGGGGGATGGAAGATTTGATGCCACTTGAACCCAACAGAGCACTCTTTGGAGGTGTGGAGGCTTATCAGCAGGGGTATGTGTGAGAGAAAGTTGCTGAAATATGAACATCAAGCTCTTTTACAAGGGCCTAAAATGGCATTGCTCTTTTGATATTGTAGTCTATGGCAATGCTCAGTTTGTATTTTCAAAATGACCATAAGCATTTACTCAGAACACCTCTGATAGCAGCTTTTCAGATCAGTCACTGTCCCTTAGTTTCCAGCACTAAATTTTGCTCAGCCTTTTTCAGATCCAGTTTTGTGCCTGACACTGGGGTGGGAATCACTCTTTGACTTTCCCCATTGCCCTTCTGCTTCTTCTGTTGATAATTCTGTGAGCTGCCAACGCTTTCCTCCCCCCCAAACCTCAGCAGACAGGCAGGCAGGCCAATCTGCAGGGTACTACAAGGTGGGGCCCTGAGCTCTCCTTGGCACAGGCAGGGTGCTCGGAGGACTCCACCAGCTGCACAGACCATTTGTGCTCTGAGGTCATTCAGTGCTACCCCATCACTGAGGAATCTGCTGGCCGCCTTCCTGACAATGCCGTACAATGTCCCACCTCACTTTCCAGCTAACCCAGCAGTCATGCTGAGCCCAGGCCCTGCTCCCCAGAAGCACTTCCCAGCTATGTTCCCCATCTTTGTCAAAACCCCTCACACCTGAAACCTCTGGTCACGCACTGAACACCGCATCTGCTTCAAAGCATTCTGCTCAGCCCCACTTCAACCCACTCCCTGTACGGTGCTGTTAGGCCCATTGGGGGCAGAATGACTGCAAGAGGCAGTGCTAATCCAATGGAATCCATGAGCGCTGATCCCAGTGCCTCAGAGCAATGCTGGGGCAGTGCCCTTCCAACCCAGCACAGGGACAGGGATCCACAATAGCTGTATTTTTAACCTTTTCCATCTCTCCCAGCCTGTCCTCCAGGGCTGGAAACAATATAAAATATCCAGTAACCATGGTGCACATCAGCCTTCTCCCTGAAACTTAATGACTTATTTGTGGCCACAGGTACAGCTAGGGACTGTTCAGGAGGCAATTCAGCTTGCAGCTCCCACCCTAGCCTGATAAGATGGTGCCACTGCAGGAGGCTGAGTTGGCCAGGGCTCCAGATGGCTTGGTGACAGATACTGAGAAGGGAAGAGTTGTAGTGAAAAAAGGCTGGACTTGCAGAAGAGTGGGACTCAGGGCAGGGACAACAAGCTTTACTGGGAAAGCTTTCTTCTGTCAGGGCAGAGAGGTAGGCCAACTGCTCCTAAGTATCTGGGATCCAGGAACAAGGGAGAAAAGGCTGTCAGGACAAGGTCTCTCCAGCCAAGTCTTGTCCCAGTTTCCTACAAGGTGAGAGCAGGCAGGCCTAGGGATGGACTCAGGTTCCACTGATCATCAGATGAGCTTGTGGTGGCAAAGCAGATCCAAGGTCCAGCTGAGAAGCTGGTTTGCAGGTCAGTGCCAGTCACAGTCCAGTGATTACCAGGCAGGCATGAGGTCAAGCCAGAAAGTCTGTTCAAGTGCCAGGGTTCAGACAAACAGTGAGTATGGCCTGGCATAGCTGGGAAAGATAGACCACAATACAGCTCAGGCAGGGACTAAAAGCCCAGGGCTGAGGTGAAATGGGTTTCCTGGTCCCACGGGAAGATGTTGCAGAGGGAGACCCAGGAGAGGCTGGTCAGGGCCATCAAAACTTATCAGTACCCTTGGAGCAAGGCAAAATGATGGCTCAGGCCTACCTCTCATTTCTTCAGCAACTTCTTGCCTGCCTCTGGCAGCGGTCTGGAAGGCAAAAGATGCTCTCACTCCCTGAGGAAGGCCGATCCCTTCTGTGCTACCATAGCTCATTTTTACAGCTTCATCTGCGCAGAGAAGAAGGCCAGAACCCTGCAAAACATCTTCCACCAACCAGCTCCTAGGGACCACTGCTGCTGGGACACTGTCCCCAGTGCTGCTGTCTGTCTAACGTCAAGGCATTGCACTTGTCTCTTTCTGGGGCTGTCCAAAAAATAGCGAGGAAGGGAGGCAGGGAGTTCAGTCACTCCCCTAGGTCATCCATGGGGATGCTGAATAAAACTACTCCTAGAAGTAATACATGGGCTATGCTTGGAGGGAAAACTCACTGCTCTCCCCAGGTTCCTGTGGAGAGGATGTGAAGAGGGAGGGGCTGATTTCTTCTGCCTTGGTTCCAGTGACAGGACAGTTCAAAGCTGTGCCAGGGTAGGTTCAAACTGGGCATGAGGAAGCATTTCATTGCCAAAAGCGTTGTAAACCACTGGAGCAGGTTCCTAGAGAGGTAGTCAATGCCCCCAAGCCTGTCAGTGTTTAAGAGATATTTTAGACAATGCCCTTAGTGACATGCTTTAACTTTGACCTTGAAGTGGTCAGGCAGCTGGACTGGATGATCCNTCTTCTCTTCTCTTCTCTTCTCTTCTCTTCTCTTCTCTTCTCTTCTCTTCTTCATCCTCAGAAGTGTGCTACGCTCCCTTTTTGCTTCTCGTCCTTTACTCAGCTTCCATTCCATAAAAGGACCTTTCCTCCAACCCTTTAGTAACTTCCTGTGCTTATTGAGACCCTTACAGAAACCAGCATGGCAATGATGTGGAATTTCCCTTTACAGGAGCCACACTGAGTCTTTCTCACAAGACAATTACCACATATTCATCAGTCTACTCTTTATAATAGACACCTGTCTCTTACTATGGATGTGTCAGAGTCACCAGTAATTTTTTATAGCAGATGGGTTACACCAGCGATCCATCAGTGCTCAGGCACAGAGATACTAATGACAGACAGGTTATGCAGCTCGGCCAGCAGTTTGCAGTTTGACATTTGAATTCCTTCAGGACTTTCAGGCAAATGCCATGCAGTCCAAGTGACTTATTAACATTCAAAGTATCTGTCTGGTCTTACTTCCAACTAAATTGTTGCCTCTGACCGATCTACTACAATATTCACAGGAGTGAAATTGTCCCCACCAACCACTGCACTCGGCTGCTGGAAGGTAGAAGAAGCAACTGTATCACTGTCTGTATGTAGCTGTATGTCTGACTTCCAGACATATGTAAAAGAAAGCTTTAATGATTCCTTAACTCCTTGGGATAAACATTTAAAGTCTGATATCTTGACAAATTCACATCTTGAGCTAAATACCTCTTTGTCACTTCCCTAGGATTACGGCTGCTGGCATGTCTCTTGCTGCATGTGCAAGGCTACTGGGAGGAAGAGGTAAGAAATCAAGACTGGTTTGGAAAAATATAACAGTGGAAACTGGATCCAAATGACACTAGGGGGTGATATTAAACTAAAGAAAAGTGCATTAATTGTACAGATTCGTTTAGCCACTTTGAAATTCAGTTCCATAGAAGTGATCTGTTATATTCAAGACCTTCAAGACTTCATTTTTCAGAACTGGGGACCTTCCAGCTGTCTTTGCCACTGTGGTCCAATGATCAATCTCTGGTGTGAGATGAAGCTAAGTGAATACCTAGGTACAGGGATGGCTGAGGACCTGGGATGAAGAAGAAGAGCAGGGAGATGCACAGATATACAGGCAGAATCAAAAGATCAAAAAATCTCCTTAACCTGGATGGACACACATGGCACAGGTAGGGATTTGAAGTTCAACATCCCTGCAACCACAATTCTTCTCTGCAGAAACAAGGAGGCAGGACAGCTGTGGCTGACTTGAGGACGACTGTGATCTTTGCTAGCTTGGGCTTACCTTCTTGCTATCCTACCCTGCAGGAGCTGTAGGATCTGTCGATTGCTGTGGGCTGCAGAGATTTTTCAGGTTGCATAGCCCATCCAGGGAACTGCCTTCTGAGGGATGATCTGTGGACATGATACAAGCTAGGTTACCCCGCCATGCTTCGTTCCTGAGGGAGCTCAGATACAGTTTAAGTCTTCCAAAGAGATAGTTTAAGTCTTCCAAAGAGATTTCATCAGCTTCAGGATCGCATAGAAACAGGCTTCTCTCAAGGGAGGCTGAGAGCCTTCCATCACCAGAGAGCTGGAGAGAGCCACTGGTGTGGAGATGTTAGCAGGGATTGTTCCAGAGATGAAAAGAGTCAAAAAAAAAGAAGGATTTTAACCTTGAGTCACATCTTGTCCATCAATCCATAGTAACTACGTAGTAACACAATTGCTTCAACTTGCAGCATAATTTGGCTCAAATTGTACTTATATTCCAAACGAGATAAATTCAGAATTATTCCATCAAAGTTATGTGTAGTATGAAGAGAAGCTATGCCTAGAATAACAAAAAAACCTCCAACCCATAAAAACAAAACCAAAACCAACCAACCAACTGAAAAAAAACCACAACCATTGCAAAATAGGAAGACCTGGAATCCACTGTTAATTTCTTAAAGGATCTTATTTCCTGGATAATTCTAAAAACATTTTTTCAAAAACGGGGGATGACGGGGGAGAGGAAGGAGGAGCAAGAAGGGGAGCAGGAAGGCAGTGTCCTCAGACTTTCTAAAGCCACAGATGTCAGTAATTTCTGGAGGAACCCAGAGCACCTAGAGTGACTGTATATCATTGCCCAGCCATCTAGTTTCCTGAGATATTGCTGCTCTCCACCGTTGTGCGCATTCAGTTCAGTACCTGCTCCCTTCTACTGTAAAACCTCATGGCACAACTGAGCTAGCAGAGATCACAGGCTTGCACTACAGGAAGCTGGTCTTCCCATGTGGGCACATCTATATAAGTTGATTTAAGGCATCCCTATCAGCATTAGCTGAGACGAAATTCAAAGTGATTTTCTGCACAGCCCCTGACTCAGATTTGTGACCATGGCCAGCTGTCAGTGACAAATCAGGACCTGAAGTAGATAATTTCCTCCACTAGGAAAGACACCGATCAAAGCCTCTTCCATAATAGCCACATAAACTCCTTAAAAGCCATCTCTTGGGGTTCCTGCACTATACTCTGCTATTTCTTCAGAGGAGGAAATGTCTGGGGTATTTGCAATGATCCGGCTGGACCACGAGCGTGGTGCCTGCGTAATGTCGTCCAGTGGCTCTCCGCCACAGCGTGGAAAGATGAACGCTCTCCAGCTAATGTGTTATTTTATTTCAGTGATCTCATGTTTAAAGCATCATTTCCTTAGTCTTAGGCTCTCCCACGGGGTCAGTAAATTCCACATTCAAAGAAGATTTTAATTCCTTGGTGAGTGACAAGGTGGAATGGCGATTTGAGCCCTAATCCCTCTTTTGAGTGCTGAATGAAGCATCTTGTCATTAGTACATCAGCAGATGCTATCAGAGATATCATGGGAATAGCAAACACCATCAATCTGAGCCAGCTGGAAAGCAATAAGGCTTGGAATGGTACCCTCCCCACCCCATCAGCCTGCAGGGATCTGCCAAGCCCTCCCCACCTCCCTCTTACTGGTATAGCATGAACCAGTAAGGACATCTTTCTTTTCCCTTCTCTTCCAGCTCTCTTCCTGCCTTCAGACTCACCGTTTCCCAATTTACGTGAGGGAAAGAAATAATTAATTGTTCCACTCTATTCATTCCTGATTTACCTCCTGTTTTGAGTTGTTTTCCTTGAGTTTCTACTGAGACATCCTGACATGTTTCTCTTCAGCCCCCTTTGCGTGTACCACTTGGCATCAGCCCAGCAGAAAAAGTTCTTTTGGAGAGGCAATGAAACTAGGGCTCAGCAAGGGAAAGGGGTGGGTGAGAAAAATCCCAGATGGCAATTTTTCCCCGAGAAGCTTTTGTCTTACTGAGGAATAACTTCCATCATCTCACCAATTTTGCTGACTACTTCCTGGCATTATCTTGGGTTGAGCAATTCCTGGGAATTTAGCTTTGAACTTTGGCATACGATCTACAAATCACCCAGCAACAGCCATGCAGCAACACAAGGCCACCTGTCCCCTACAGTGCCATTGCTCACAGTGTGATGGAGAAAGGCTTAGTGACAGCAAGAAGTGTTTATCTCCTCAAATCTCTTGGGCACCCGGCAATAGGAATGTCCCCTGCCTCGCCTCTCCAGTGCTGACTCACCGCCTCTCCTTTGAAGCAGATCTCCCTTTATCTCTCTCCACAGAGAGGCTCTACCTCCTCTTAGTACTGCTGAATTTTTGCTCATCTCCAACTGAGGCACCTCTGCTAACATTATAGAGTGTTCTCTCGCTCACTTACTCACTCAGGGCTGATTCCTGGCTCATTAAGTCAGGAAAGTGGAGCAGAGGCATGGGATGCCTGTGACTTTCAGGAAACACCATCACTGCCAGTGTTTTCCCCCACATCTGCATTTCCTGCCTTACCTCTCCCTTTCACTTTTCTCTTTCCTCTTCTATACCACCTTTCATTTGCCTATTTGTTTTTTCAGCTGGCTATCGTCACAGAGCCTTACTCAACAGATTCTTAGTGAAGAAAATCGACAGAGGTAGGATGAACATGGACTAGTGAAAGTGATCTTCAAGGGTCAGTCTCAGATCTCCGTTTCTCCTGTTCGCAGTGTCACTTTTGCTTCCTGCTGAAGTTCTGGAATGCTCTACTTTTCCAACAACTCTGATTTTCAACCAACACCACTCTGCTCTCTTCAGTGCCCACCTCACACATTTTCCCTTTCACAGCCAACTATGTGCTCTCTCTTCATCCCAGAGGGTAACTCTTCACTCTTTATTCCAGCTTTATCAGACTCCTGCTTTCTTCTTCCCAGGCCTACTGGAAAGATCCTAAACCTGTGCCATCTCTTCCTATTCTGTCGTCTCTGCTGCTCTGCATGGGGTCACTTGCCATAGGTAGCTGCTTGCAGATATTTAATCGGCAAAAAGTGGCAAATGTGCAAGAGTGAGATGTTATGCAGACAGATAATTAGGTCTGGGCCTCAGCAGTGTTTTGCAGAGGCAAAAAAGACAGAACTCAATGCCCTTTAGCCCTGTTGTCAGTCACTGCAGTACAAGCCCAGTCTCACTTTGCTATGAATAATGATTTCAAGCTGACATAATCTGCTAAGATTGTTTAAGCAAAGCACCCATCTCACAAGGCTGTGCAGCTTTAGCCCAGCTCAGGCTGTGAGCAGAACAAGTTCATGGTTACTTGCAACAGCCTTGACAGGGTCAAGGTAGTTACCTTGTCAGCTACCTTGCCACGGTAGCACAGCAGTGCTGCCCTCTGCCTTGGAGTTACACAGCAAAGTGTGGGCTGGAAATGAGCAGCTACAAACAATGGTGCTGCAGGATATTGTTACTCCCATTTTTCCAGCTTAGAAGGATTTTCATGATGTGATTTCACCATTATATCAGCAAAGAAAATTGCACCATTTTATTTATTTAGTTTTTCTTACACTGTTTGCTATAAAGAGAGAACATTCTTCTGGCTATCACATCTGAAAATACGAGTGTGACATACAACCTGTACACATCAGGAACACCCCTGAGCAGGAGGCCAGCTCTACTTTACTTTGCCCTGTGGAGCCAGAAGTTGGTTTCATCTGTAGTGGGTAACACACGTGAGGGAGCCTGTCCCTTTAATTTTCACCCAGGGTTTCTCTGTGTCTCAGAAAAAAAAATTCTGAGAGAAGTTGGAGCTAAACCAGCTGGGTGAGGAAAACAGGGGAAAGGCAGGACAATAACAAGCTCTCATTCCATTCAAGCCATCCAACAGGATCAACTCACCTTGCACTGCTAACCTACCCTGAGCTGCTACCCTACTGCTGTCCTGCTGACAGGGAGAGCTTTCACAGCTCACTGCTCCCCAAAGCAACATCACAGAGCACTACAAACTACAGTTCTTGCAAATATATGCAACATGCAAGCTTATCCCTTCCCTCTGCATCTCTTCCTTCTTGCAAACCCTCGTGCCTAAAAATTACCTTCTGCTTTTTGCTCAGAGGAGTCAGAGGAAGCAAAACTGTTTTTTCTTTACTGAAGGATATAGGTTTTTACTTGGGGTTAGCCACCCATCTAAAGCATCTTAGAAACTTTCTTAACTTTCTAAGGATTCTGGAAAAAAAAGAAAGAACCTTAAAGAACTCTTCAACAATCTGCAAGCTCAACACCTGGAAGTAAAACTGAAGAACAGTTTATTAGTGCAGTTGGAATAACTTGCAATCCCCTTAACAAATAACATTAGCATAGCTTTGCTGAAGTTCTGGGCAAACTACCAGCCCAGATGCAAAATTTCCGCACCAGCTCTTAACATAGCAGTGGCAGGAAGGGAAGGAAAGGAAATGTATTGCCACAGGTGTCACCATCTGCTCCACGGCTGGTCTGAAAGGGGAACTTTGTTTTGGAGCTTTATTAGCCCATTCCACTCCTCACTTTCTGAAATTCAGCATTCTGTTATTCACTGGGCTTTGATAAAATTCAGTGCCAAACATGAGAAACCAGAAAAAAAGTAAAATGTGCTGGAGGCTTCTGAAGGTATAAAAAGGAGGTAGGTACCAAATTCCCGTTGCTCCTCCCATGGGAGCTCGGACTAAAATGCTCTCAGTGGGTCTACCTTTATTTATTTTTAATCTCAAATAAAATGAAACTAGATTGTTTTGCGTCCCTGTGACAAAATAACCTGCCTGAAAAATTGTGTCCTCAGGGCACCTTTCTAGAGCCTAAGCTACCACTCCCGGTCTGTGGTGAAACACATTGAAATCTCATTAGTTAAAGGTATGGAGTCCAGCTTGATCACAACCTTTGTAGGCAACTACAGTCCTAAATAGAAAACTTAGTATGCCTGTGAATGTGTCCAAAATGAGTTACAGCAAGGCATTCAGATGAGCTGGACCTGAATCTATGGGTGTAGTCATCTCTATCACATCTTCCATCAATTCCCCAAATTCCAGCAAGTTCAACTTCTGGTCAGGCTTCTAGCCCCGAAGCCTCACTAATCCAGCACAGCAATCATTCAGTTCCTCCCCTAGGGCCCGCTCTGAGGAAAAAAACAAGACAAAAAAGCCCTTTCAAGACCTAGCAGCAGAGTTCCTTGGAGTCAGAGGTTGCAGCTGAGGAAGGAGAGCTGCTCCCCACTCCAGTGCAGCTGGCGCTGTGCAGAGGGACACATTTTTAAAGGAAGTGCACAGTCTCTTATAACGTACCATAAAGCATAGATGCCCTCCTCCTTGCAAACCAGAAGATGGAGGGCATTTTTTCATACTGACCAAGTACACATTATTTTGTGGGAATTTTGGCACTGTTACATGTGTATGCACTAGGGGGGTGATGGGAGGGGGAGACCTTTTCTTTGTCCTTGCTGACTATGGCCTGTACACTGAAAGCCCATTCCTGTTTGGAGTTTAGGAGTCAAAGAAGCTGAGAAAAATTAACAAGCTAAAACAGTGACTATCTGGTTTAGACACCACAGCAAAAAAACACCCAACAATAAATGTGAGCTTGACAGAGACCAATGCAGAAAAAGGAACAGAATTGAAGAGGCATTTTGTGGATTAAAAACTGTTGCCATAAAGATTAAACTGAAACCCATCAAAGAGCTCCCATTCATCATGTAAAAAAAAGTAATCCAATTAAGGAGTAGAAGTTAAGTCAGTGTAACATTAAACTGATTAAAGATAACAGATGCTACCAAAATGCTTGTGCCAGTGATTGAGTTTCCTGAGTTTTTCATCTTAGATACCGTATTTCCCAGAATCACAAAATCACTGGTAAGGTTGGATAAGACCACAGTGGGTCATCTGGTCCAACCTCCTTGCTCAAGCAGAGTCATCCTAGAGCTCATTGCCCAGGATTGCATCTAGGCAGTCCTGGAATATCTCCAGCGAGGGAGACTCCACAACCTCTCTGGACAATCTGTTCCAGTGCTCGGTCACCTGCACAGCAAAGAAGTTCTTCTCACGTTCAGATGGAGCTTCCTGTGCATCAGCTTCTGCCTGTTACCTCTTGTCCTATTGTTTGACGCCACCAAGAAGAGCCCGGCTCTGTCCTCTTGACACCTTCCCTTCAGACACTTACAGACATTGATGAGGTCCCCTCTCAGTCATCTCTTCTTAAGGCTGAACAGGCTTTGCTTCCTCAGCATCTCCTTGTAAGAGAGATGCTCCAGTCGCTTAATCACCTTTGTTGGCCTCCACTGGACCCACTGCAGGAGCTCCATGTCTCTCGTGTATGGAGGAGCCCAGAACTGGACACAGCACTCCAGATGTGGCCTCACCAGAACTGAGTAGAGGAGCAGGATAACCTCCCTTTACCTGCTGGCAATGACCTTTTCTAATGCACCCAATTTTTTTTCCTATGAAAACAAATATATAATAAAATGCAACACCTGTCCTATGGCAAAGTGACTCTGAATTCTCCAAGGAAAATGAATTTTGGCAAAATACTCTTCAGTTGCACAGTCTTTCCCTGTCTCAGGGAAAATTTGGCAACTCTTATCCCTTTTCTGTAAGACATCTGTTCATTCACATGAAAAACCAAGCTGGACAGGTTTGACAACCAAGATATTACCTTCAGAGAAACCAAGGCTCTTTTATTTAAAATCCACATGAGAAAGTAGCTGTAGAGGGTTCAATTTCATCAAGTCTCTCTGTTCTCATGGCAACCCTGATAAATTGGGCATGAATCCAGAGCTGGGAATTGAATTTACACTTTACAGATCACCTGAACCACAAACCCACATTGCTTCCTTCCAGGAAGGTTTGTGCATTGTTATGTTCCCGTTCCCTAGAGCTGGGCAGGTACACGCATCAGATGTGCCTGTGCCAGTGCATGGAGGTGCCTGTAGCTCTCTCATGTGAAAGGGTTTCTCTTCTACATCCTGAGAACAGAGCCATGCCAGGACTGGCAGGAAGCACAGAAGTCACAGCCTGGCCCTTCCCTCTGTCTATGTCACCGGGAATGTGCACAGATCGAGCACAAGGGCAGGATCAGGAAGGGCATCATGGCACTTCTCACCTACAGTGTGAAGGGACTATTTCTTCCAGCGTGACTCATGGCAGCAATGCCTTGCAGACCTGAAGAGGCTTTCCCTGCACTGGCTGGACCCACTAACGACTGAAGGCTCATCTCTCCTGAAATCATCAAGCAAGAAGACGGAAACACAATCCGCAGTGTCCAAACCACAGAATAGCAATAATCACTGACCAAGGGCATGAACCAAGGAGCAAGGGAAGATCTTGAACTTTTGCCTCAGAGATCTGCACGAAATCTTTTTGAAAGATAGGAGATTTTCTTTGATAGCAACTCAGTGTGGCGCAGAGAAAACTCTTTTCTCATGGGACATACACGGTGCATTGCAGGAGGGAAGGAGTGGTGTGAAGGGGGTCAAAATGGGGATTTGGGGCCTGAGGTGGGATCCATGTGGTGGGAGACTCCAAAGCCGAGACACTGTGGAGTTCAGACACACATGCAGCTACAGCTCCACCACAGACTACTTAAGGCTGGCCTGGCACACACCCCCAGCGAGGAAAGAGCCAGAGGGAATGTGACTTCATGAGGGAGATGTCAGGCATGGCTGGCAGCAGCAAACTCAAAAAGAAAAATATTGTGGGGCAGTGGAAACCATGGAGGGGCTGGAACTTGAAAGGCAATGTTGTGAGAGCTACCTGGGCTCACTTGTATTTCACTGAGGGGAAAATGGACATGTTCAGCACAATATTTTAGCCACATCTATTCCCTCAGCCTCACAGACACGGGCAAGACCTCACCACACGGTTATTGGGAATTACACTGGGAGGGTCCTAAGGAGCTGAAACACGGTAATGTTCCCCTAGTCACCAGCAATGTGCTGTGCCTTACCAATAACAATACCCAATTAAATCACAGCAGGGAGAAACCTCATGATAAAGGAAAGATTTGTGGAGGTGAGGAGGTAACGTTGGAGATTGGTTTAGATTCAACTCTGAATTAGGTTCAGTAGGTAGGGCGACTGCCTGAAACCATGAGAGATGAAGGATTTGCATCAAGACGATGGTGAAAGGATGTGATTTTCTCTAGTCTCTTCCGTCATGGTTCCCAAATGTGTGTAGCTCCTCTTCAGTTCACATACATTTATTTGCACTGTCTTTCTCCTTCCTTTTTCTAGCTCTTGTTTCATGAATTCTGAATAGGATATTCTGTTTCCAAGAAAATGTCCCAGCCTTCCAACCCAGAACTATATTTACCTAAAAGCTGAAAATCTTGGAGCTGAAAATTTCACAGCTAAACAACTCTAAACAGAGCCTTAAATGAGAGAATTTCTCAAGTGTGGGCAGAGTTTCGATGATTTTTAATCATGTTGACATTGATATAAAAAAATTGAACTTTCAGGTGCCAGAAAATATGCCACATGAAATTCTAATCATTTTAAGATATACAAGACCAGTGTTAAAAATCTTCTTTACATTTATAGCTTTCAGCATTTGAAAACCCTTTTCTAAGCCCCTACTTAGAAGGTAAGTGCAAGTCAGTAGTGTTATTGCAGAAGAGTTTTACAAAATATTTTTATGATTGTAAGAACATTTTAAGCAATATAGTCTGTATTATTTTCTGATTTCCTACAACAATTGGGTTTTTTTAATTGGCATTAATTTAACCTAAAGATATTTATTCAGCCAGTTGATCATATCCTTTCTTCCTTCCTCAATGTAAGGTTTATCTTGAGGATTGATATCTTCTCTTTTGCGATGCACAAACCCGTGTGTCTGTCCAGGGTAAATTTTAACTTCATAATCAACTTTACAATTTTGTTTAAGCTTCTGCTCCAGCAACGTGACCTGTAACGCAAAACATTCTGTGTTGGCTGAGTACAAAGGTAACACATTCTACATTTATGGTCCCCATTTACTGTCCTAATTTTTCACTTTTCTGAAAGACAGACATAATTTATCCTTGCCACTGTTTTCTTTTCTACTAATTTTATACCTAAATGCATTTCTGTTGCTGCACTTGCTTTATTTAACTAGGCTTTTTTTCCCAGTAAAATATCAGCATGTGACTGTATAAAATGTAAAAAAAAATTACATGGATTACTATATTAACCCTGTAAAGGTAAAAAAACCTACTGCTCAACATCATGAGGAGGTTAGCATGTAGTGAACACTGTATGAGTTGCTGCTGATAGACCTCACATAAAAAAAAATTGGGGCGAGAGTTTGAATTAATTCGAAGTGGAGGGAGGAGGGGCAGAGACAAAATCAGCAGTTCAAAGTGACTGGAATTTTTGCTAGGAAAATGAAAGCCAACATCACTCAATAAAAACATGTTTCTCTTGATCCCCTTGGCAGATAATCATCTTTCACCAATCATTCTTCACTCAGGCTCCAGAGAAAGGCTGTTGAAAGGGCAATAGAAAGGACAATCTCTGCAGGACAGCAGAAAGAGGAAAGGGTAGCCACAGGATCTTTTTAATTCTCCTGCAACAAGTGATTCCATTGGCACAGGTGGGGAATTTCTGCTGATTTTATGGACCATCGGTATCACTGAAGAGAGCCTCCTATCTTAAACTTGTCAGAAGGCTTTCTTTGGATTCTTGCTCTTTTCCTAGGAACTGATGAAAATCATCCATATTTTCAAACAGGAACAGAAAATATTTTTAGTGTCATGGTAAAACTTTTTGATTTGGGGACAAACAACATAAATTTGTGCAGAAGTACTGTAAGAGTTAGTGAAAGAGAAAGAAAAGTACAAATTAGTTTTCTACTCTCTCTTTATTAAATACCAAGATACAAAATAAACATGAAAAGCAATTAAAAGACACATCTGAGATGGGAAACTCACCTGCTCCAATGGGATGATGTCATCCTTCTCACCAAAAATGAAGAAGGTAGGATGCAGCAAACTGTGTTTATCTGCAAAACGCCTGATCACTCCTAAGGAAGAAAACATACATGCAATGAGTTATGCTACCTAAAGTAGCTAAAACACTACAAAATCTATACAGTGAAACTTGGACATTTTCATCAGTTAGTGATGGTCAGTTTATAATAGGATTTAACACACTTTGCTTAAAAGTCCTTTTTGTTGTGGAAAATTTGTGACGTCATTAAAAATGAAAAGACCAGTTCTATGAGAAAAAATCAGGGAAGAATTGTTACACTTGTCCCATTTTTGTGGTTTGCTTTGAGCAACTGCCTTTGAACATTGTCAGAGACAGGGCTCCATGAAAGATGGACACTTTGGAACTGCTCACTTCTGGCTTGGGAAGGCCATTTTTAAGAAAATTGTAAATACTCATCATTCCACATACATGGTTATGATTTCAGTGTAGATATATTTATACTGATACAATCTCATAACAAATTGACATTGTAATTTTAACAATTCCTATATATTTGAATTAAAGTTACAGTAAAACTAACCAGCTGCCACCCTAGCCTCTCTTTTCATTTCTGAAATTATTACAACAGAAAAGTTAAAAAATTAGCGAGTAACATCGTTGAATTGACTCAACTGATCAGCATATCAGTGCAATAAAACAGTCCCAATAAGCTTCCTGGAAAAATACCTTAAATTTGCTTTCACCTCTAATATAAGTTGCTCTGGTTATGTAGAAGTACAGAGGATTATAAGAAAAATACCAAAGTTAGCATAAATGTGTTGAGAATTAAAGTTGGAAGGGTTAAAACAGAGAGTTAAAAATGGTTCCTATTAGTAACGAGGGACCACTGCCTAAAAGGTATAAAAGGTGTGCCCAGAAGCCCTTTTGTCACTGCCAGCCAAGAGGAACCTCAGCCACAGTGAGGCCGTGGAATCTGGCACTACGTTCACAGATGTGATCCTGGTCATGCCACTCTTTAAATACACAGATCTTGCTGGGTGCACTTAAGTGTAAAAATGTGAGTGTGCAAAATCAAATCACTTATAGATTATTTATAATAAAATCACCCTCTTCCACTAGATGTCACACTGAATTTTGTTGCAGTAATAGTCCTACAGAACGGCTTCCTGCACTGGTGTTCTGCTCAGAATGTAGTAGGTATTTCAGGCTTACCATAGAGGGACACTCCAGTCTTTAAATGAGGATTTTTCAGCATCAGATGTTGCACTGCTGCTCCACCCCAGCAAAACCCAATGACACCAATCTTCTTCACACCACATTGGTCCTTTAGATACTTGATGACGACATCAACTTCTCTGAGACATGCAAAAGAAAGTGAATTAAGCCTCTAGCCCTGTTTCTCTGGCCTCCTTGGTGGCTGCTGCTCAGTCTGGCTAGGCATCAGTCTGCTTCTGGGATGGGGGGACTGTCTTTGCATCACTCCTGGTTTTTCTCTTTCCCTTACTTATCTATTGTCTTTATCTCAACCCATGAGTTTTCTTGCTTTGTTTCTCTTGTTCTCTCCCCTGTTCCTCTCGCAGGAGCAAGTGAGTGGTGGTCCAGGTTGTTGGCTGATGGCTGGGGTCAACCCACAACACTACTTTACTATTATTCATTTCTAAAATACAAGACAAACTCCAGGGGAGAAGACAAAGGAGGAAATCAGTTTTCCTAGATCATCGTTACTAGGACATGAGGTGATTTTATGAACAGTAGTCCAATTAATTTCACAAATAGCAGTAGTTATCATATAGGCTAACACAAATAAAGTTTGAGACACACTGCCAGTCAAGAGCATCCTGTTATCACAAATGTGACTTATGTGTAAACTATCTCTCTCAAGGATGACAAATATTTTATAAAATTGTGGAAGCAAGTTCAAAATTGTTTTTTCTAAATCAGCAGTAACTTTAGGCAATCAAGCTAAGTGTCAGATAAAAATGGGAAAAATACAGAAAAGTGGGAAAGCAGTATGCTTTGAACTAGCTGTGATCTGTTGGGGAGCAGAAGGAATGCTCCCTCGTTACATCGTGTTTGCTGACTGCGTTTGCACCCTATCTAAAATCCATGGAAGGTGTGCCTCCCTGAGGGACTGAAATGGCAGGAGTGAGCTGCATTTTCTAGCCTTTGCTGGTTCTTTTCTTTTGAGTAATTTGTTTCGCTTCTACTCTCTGTACAGGCAAACACTGGGCACTTTTATTCTTCAAATGTCTACTTTTTTTCCATAAACCACCACTCACATAACCATGAGCTTGTCTCATGAGCTGCATGAAATTTCTATTTGTGGACATCCAGCTATATTTGACCCACTAATAATTTAGGATCTAATTTTACATTTTTACTGAGGCAAAAATTCCTATGAAACACTGATGTCCCCTCGGTGGACAAGGAACAATTGTCTGTACTTGTCTATTTTGCCGGCATCTCGTGTTTTCACCCAGTCATCAAAAGATGCCCAGTCATTAGAAGGCTTCCAAGCTTCTTGTCCCACAAAAAAATCTGGGCAGATGGCTCTGCAATAAAAATGAAAATATTTTATGTCCGTGAAATAATACTGAAAAAGGATTAAAGGGAAGACCATATATACTACACAACAAATTCATTTTGCTGTGCACACAGTATTTAACCCACATCAAAGCATTAAACCAGCAACCCTCAATAATTTTCTACATCTAATAAGATGACTTAATATATTTTCTGGTTACATTTTGCCCTGTTAAAATGCATTACTTAATTTGATAAATAGTTAACTGTGACTGAAAATCCTTGGTGGTTTCCTACCAAACTTAAAAAAGAAATCCCACACCGAGCCAAACAAACTATAATTTACACGGTATATATGTTTAGGTTAGAAGGAACACTGACCCAGTAATACAGGAAAGAGGATACTCAACATTCTTTTCACGTATTTGAGGATTTGTTTCTATATTGGCACATGCTAGTACACTTTCCCTTCGTACAAAGATCTTGAGCTTCTTTGGAATTTTTACCATAACAACCAAGTTGCACGGTGGGAGGGAGGAAGCAGGCTGCTTCAGCTGCATGGAGGATGAAAAATGCAGAATAAGAAAATTCGCTGTTTCCCCTCTCTTCTTCTGTGCTTACCTACTAGCTTGTTATGGTAGGACGACTTAACTATTTTAGACTTCTTTCACTGTTTTAACAGAAAACTCCTTGGAGAAAAGAGTAAAGAAAGACCGTGGAATTATTTGTGTTTGTGTGGTGTGTGTGAAAAAAGGAAACAGCTGGCTCAACAAACTTTCTTATTAAAAAGACACTTTGAAAACAGTAGTATTTCTTACATGTATCCATTAGCTGTTAGCATATCAGCTATGTATCTGGTGTTTGGGAGCTGCCATCCAAATATATCGTGAATCACAATCACGGCTCTGTCGGTGCCCGCAGGAGGTTTGCAGACATACGCCTTGATGTGCTCAACTTGTACCTCCTGCCCACGGCCTCCATAGTCAAACCTGTCTCCAATATCACACGGGCAGGGCCTCGATTCGTTGGCCATGTGTGACACTAAAGAACAAAAAATATTCAGTAGTGAATACCAAAGCATGCCATACTGAAAAATTTCAAACCACAGCAGTATCATCGACTATTGAATTTTTTAATCATTACAGTAACAGGATGAACATGCTCGTTACTGTTTGATCTAAAATGAAGCATTAGTCAATAAGGCCATTGGGTTATTTAATACAAATAAGACTCTTGTTAGAGTTTCTTATATTATGAAGTCTTCAGCAGGGACCTGGTACATGCGAGGACTTCCATGCCCTACAGTAAGTAGTACAATAAAAATAAAGTTATGGCAAGCAGCAAGGCAACCATCACAAATTATTTACATAGTGATGAAGCCAGTCCTTCCACTCTTCATCATGTGAATTTCCTGTCAGGAATGCATAGCATTCTTTAGTAGACAGTAAAGGCTTAATACAAGACTTAGCATTTTGAAAGGAAAAAAACAACAGCTACTGTGTAGAATTATATAATTACACATAGATTAAGCATTATGTTTTCATCTAGGGACTTAAAACATTACATAACTGAAATTTTCAGTGTCAATAAATCCTTTTCCTAAACCTCAGATGTTGCAGACATTTGAAGAAGGATACTTAAGAAAGGTGCCAAGAAAAATGTACCAGCAAAAGTCAGAGTATAAAATTCTATTTCTTTAATATTTCATAAAGAATGCATTAAAACTCCAAAATAGGAAAAAAAGAAAACTGAACATAAAACCCCAAAATCTTTAAGTTGAGCCAAATCTTTTATCAAGAAGGTAAGAGCAAGCAGCATATGGTTAATTTTTTTCAAACTATTGCTTAAATGAAAACAAACAATTCACAAAGGTCAGAAAGTACCAGCGGAAGCTAGCACACCTCTATGCAGCTCCTTGGACTCAAGTTAATGATTTTTTTGCCATCAACCTCAGGTTAACCAACTGAGTGAACAGACCTGAATAACTCCTTTGAATATTCACAGAGCATCTGCAAATGATTCAAGAACGTAGGAAGAATTTAGATAAAGCTTTACCTAAGCTCTCTGCAAATAAATCGTGTGCACTGCCAAAGAAACTTTGCTAGTACAGAAACAAGGACCTTCAAACTCAACTGTGTCAAAAATACGGAGAGAAATAGGAAAAAGAAGATAACTGAACTGTCCCTGGACAAGTGGGACTTAAAGATTTGTGGCACTAAAGGGACAGCTTTAGGAAAGCCAAGAAACAACTTGGCAGCCAGAAAATTTGGACAGAATTCTAGAGACCAATATATTCTGGATTCACAGACTTTAAAATTCAGAATATCCCAAGCAGTATTACCAGGCTTAGATTGCAGATACCAGGAGATTTCATTTTTGCAGATCAGTTCAAGACAAGCTGTGTCATATTTGAAAGCTGTATTATCTCTGGGAACACATCTATACTAGGGCTCTACCTTTTCTCTTTTAAATAAGCCACACCCACCCACGTGTCCTTTTTTCCTTACATGTTGAGGTCTCACATATAGGACTTCTGATTTAAAATAAGTTTACCAGGAAAAAACTAATAAATGAGCATATAAGGCAAAATACATTACGAATATGTAATAGGAAAAAGTTCATAACTAATTTTCTGTTCACAAACTATTTCCTTTTGATTAGACTAAAATCAGGAAATACAACAAAAGCAGGGATTGAATACTAAAGAAACATATATTTCAGAACTCCAGAAACACAAATGCAATGCCCTTACCAGTATATCCTTAAAGGCTTTAATTGCAGACATTTCATACTATCTGATAAAATGTAAAGCAACACATAGAAGGTGAAATATTTAAAGATGTACATACATTCACTGATGAAAAGAGCTCCAGAGACAAGGCTCTGAGGAATAGCATTGGCTTGTATGGTTTATAAGCCATATGGACTTGCAAGCTCTGTAGCATAGGCAAGAGACTTCAGTGTCTCTGCATCTGCTGTAGTACATGCAAACAGCATCTTTTTCCATTTCTAAGGTGCTATTGAAACATTACTTAAAAATTAATTCCCCTTCTCTTACATTCATTGAAGCTATTCTTTTAGGAGGATCTGCAAACCCACAGCCTTGGTGGGCCACCATTTCCACCTGGAAGCACTTGAGAATTTATTGGCAGACCAAACAAAAACAAATTTTCAGATACTTGAATCTACAGCCAGAAGAACATAAAGATCTTGCTGTGTGGCACCATCACTTTCAGCACACTCCCCTGAGTCTTCCTCCTCAGAGGTCTTCCCCACCTCTGGAGGGAAAATAAAAGGTTTCTGAACCATCATTTCAAAAAGAGAAAGAGAAGAAAAGGGGGAAGGGAAGAAAGTAACCCCCAGTTGCATTTAAATGAGCTTGCACTCTGCCTGCAAATAAAATGAAAGTCTCCCAAACATGCTGAGTCACACCTCGCAAGCACTTGCTCTACATTTCTCGGGGAAAAAAGGCCATGAGTTTCAATAAAAGCAAACAAACCTACACATACCTGTAGCGCAGCAAGTGTGCGAGACAGGAGGGGCAGGATGCAGGAGCTCAGCGTGGGTGGTTGCGGCTGAATCGGATCCCCAAACAAAGCACTAACTCACAAAACGAAAGGGGGGAGCGCAAGGCTCAGGCTCCTTTAAAAGAGAGTTACATAAGCTACTGCCTTTATCTTTGTGCCCGGCTGAGTGACGAAGGGCGCTCATTTTAAAGCTGTTCCTTTCACTGCGAGGGTAGGCGGGGTGTGCTGCCATGGGGAGCTGCTGTAGCTGAGTACCAACCCTTCTTTTGAACTTGCACCAAATGGTATTCAGCCCTGGAGGGCTTTTTCTCTCAGTCTCGGAATGTTAACTTAGCTGAACGATCCATCTAGAAAAAACTTTTCTTTTTTAAGAGTGTTTCTTTGTTTTTAAAGGCTGGGGTAGCACCACTTTTAAACGTTACATTGGCATAATTAGTTCCTTAGACTGTTCATCCATGGGTAAAAGACATGTTTAAAGTCATCAGCGGGGTGAGGTAGTGAAATAGAGACATCATTTCAAAGCTCTATACAAGAGAAAGCTTATGTACTGCAGGAAAAATATTTTCTCTTTCAGAATGAAAATAAGTAGCATGTGAGGAAGTAAAACCTTTCTGGAATGCTGTACATACATGCTATAGTGTAAGTGTTTGAACTACAGACATTTTTATCCTATCACAGGATATTTTATCCATTATTTTTCTTTTCCAGTGAAAGTCTCCGGCTCACCCTTGTATCCTTCCCATTCTCCTGATTTTCTTTTTATGGGATTATTAGGACTATTCCTTAAAGACCTTTAGCTAAATATATTAGCAATCCAAAATTCCCTCTTTCCTCAGATGCACATCAGAAAAGTAGACTAAATGCACACTAGCCTACCGCACTTCTGTCTTACAATTTAGTCCTCATATATAAGCTGTTTTCTCATATTCTAAATAACTTTGTTAGTGCTCTTTGTTTGCAATCCCCAAACAAATGGAAAAAAGCCTATCCAAGAATTCCAGAGCAAAGTCATAAGGCCCAAAACTCAACCCTTTTGTTTTACGTTTTTGGCTCTTCCCACTTGTGTGCTACGAAGTATAGCATACGAGGACCTCAGGTACTCCATGCCAACTTTAGACAACAGCTGTCAAATAAATAAAAGAAAAATTGTGAGTTTTCATCATTCCTAGAAAACAAAAATGGCAGCAATGCTTGCAGAACCTTTTCTCCACTACAGCTATTTAACCACATTTCCACTTGCTTAGTCATGTGGTCCTGGAAATAATTCTTTATATGTAAGACTACTCCATTTCACCTTAATATTAACATTAAACTTTGGAAACTAAACTGCTTTTAATTTGATTTCCTGTTGTCTCCTGTTCCTTGACAGGCAATCCATGCTGGTTGTTCACTTAGAAGTCAAAACTTAATGCAATGCATCCATGCTCCCCGTCCATGCAGTTGGCTGCACTTCGCACTGTAAACACACGCCTCTTTCAGATCTCACATTTCCAGCTCTTACTCGGGGATTTACATTTTTATCATGAAGATTTGGCTGTACTTGTAGTAACCATAGTAATATATATATACACACATATATATATACAATACACATTTGTAAAATAACTGTGATAATGTGGTTTGGTAGCTATCTACCCTTTCATTTCAAGAAAATGCTGCATCTTGGTGTGTTTTTTTCCTTTTTGCTTAGTCACAGTGTCAGTGTTACAGTTCACATGCCGTTCCAGAATTTATGAATGACTGCTGTTCTCTAAATAGATGTCCTGATCGTCCTCTCCCACATTAACTAACCTTCTAACGCCAAGGGAACACCATTATTGTGGAGTTATCCAGGTTTGACACTGGGGTAATTAAGGCGCAATACACTTCCAGACTTCTGCATTCTTCTCCTGGAAAATATGCGTTATGACAGCTGTATCACCCAGGAAACAGCTGCATTTATGTATTACACATAGGTGGTGTCACATGGAAATCAGCAATCAGCAGTTTCAGGTCAGAATTCTCTGAAGACCTCCCCATGGGAAAGATGGAGGGCCATTAGCAGCATGTAAAGGAGGCAAACCTTTGCAATCCCATTAAGAGAAACACAGGTCATTAGTAGTTGACTCTCTTTACAGGAGAGACACCACAATAAATATATCTCTGACAGTACATTTAATTTGAGAGACTGTCATTAGTAAAATTCAGACTTCCCTAAATTACATTTTCGCCCCATTTAAATTACATGCAGTCTTTATCTGTAGCACTGAAAAAGTGAAAAGGGGGACACACTCATGTTTGGTTTTCTTACAGCTTTACAAGTACCAGCACCTGATGAAGATACGAGGCATGTGGTTTCAAACTCATGATCACGAGCCTTTCTCCCTCTTTCATTATGAGGTATAATTAAACCATGGAAGTCACTGTCACAAGGTGTGCTAAAGATCAACAGTTCAAGCAGGTTCTCCAAAAGGGTCTGGCAAATCCACAGACTTTTGGTCCACCAGTGGCCATTCGACACAGTGCAGGAGTGGCAACATCTAGCTCAGAAACCCCCTGAAGTGCAGGTTGCCAGGATGTTTGGCAAGGGGGGATATTCCCTGTGAAGTCATTACGGGCCAGAAATGGAGTCTGGGCGCTGAGGTGGATGCAATCTTGAGCTGGTGCAACATGGAGAATTTTGTCATACCATTGATGGAAAAACTAGGTAACAAGATACACCATGCAAAAACATGGATTGTTTTTGAAATGTAAGGCTTCCTCTTCAGGCAGCAGCCATGGTTGTAAGCCTCACCTTAAAACGTCCTGGCTGCAGATCGCATTGCACACTTCAATTCCTAAACTGATCAGTTTAGGAATCCATGGCGTTTCACAGAGCCAGAGGTAATCTGAGAAAGTAGTACCCCCTCTGAATAACCTTAGCCACAGATTTTGAAACGAGATGTGCTCCCTTACATCATCTGCTAAATACACATCTGCCACCAGGCTACAAGTCCAAAAAACCTTCATCTCTCTGAAACGAGCTTCACCAAACAATGTCTTTGTGCTCCTAAATTTTGGACTTGTGGTTTATGTGGAACATAGATGAAAAAGGGCCATAATACACAGATTAATTTACCATTAGTCTAACTAACTTCAAACATTAATATGAATCTCAAGGAACTGGAGAATATTTCAAAGCATGTTAAAGCCTGATACCCACTTTTGCAGATTCTAGAAAATTTGTTAAAAGCAGGTCTCACAATCTGCAAAGACATGGACATAACAAAAGTATTTCCTATATGTGAAATATATGACAGTGCTACCCACACTGTAACTGAACAAAAAGCCTCTAACAGACACATATGGATGCAATTTGTCACATCCTACATGGTTTATGGGTTCCCAGGACCAGTAGAAGAGAGTGTCATACAGCAAAGGATAGGCCTTCTGTGTAGATTGCTCCAAAATGGCAGAGGAATTTTGATAAAACGTTTTACTTGGGTTAGTAACCATACTTTTACAAAAGGAGGAGACTTAAAAAAAATATTTATAGATTTCATTCTTTGCCTAGGTTACATTAGCCCTTCTCTGTCTAGTTCCATATTTCTTCTTGGTTTTTTGATCTTCAAGGACAATTAGGAAGCTGAGTTTTGGCTCACAATTCAGGATGGAAATTAAAACATACAGAAACCAAAGATGATGGAGGTTATTAGCACATTCGATGAAGGGGAATAAAGTCATCATTTTCAGCAAAAAATGAAAAATTTAGAGTTCATGAGATTGGCTATATCATCACAATATTTGATTTGTCCTAGAAAAGATGAAAACAAAATCTTCAATTGACATTTTAGGGGAAATCCAGACTCAAACAGAGCATTCTGCTTCTGCAGTGAGAAATTTTCCTATCTCACATAATATATAGCCATACATACTAGCTTCAATTTTGAAGCTACTGGAATCGTGGCTCCTCAAGGAATACCTTTCTAGATTAAAACTCTATTTAAACCAGTTTCTTAAGATATGGACTGAATATCTGAATTAAGACTTCGAAGATATCTTCTGTGCACACAAGCTTGAGCTCTTCCAAACTGACTGGGAAAGCCAATGCTTTGGTTAGTAGTCCAAAATGTACGTTCTGAGAACATCAGCAAAGGGCAGCTCAGCTATCCCGGCTTCTTGAGCAGAGCACAAAAGGAAATCTGGTGTTAAAATAACTGCAATATAACTTTACAGAGCAGCTACAACAAAAATAACACTCTCTGCTCCCGGGTGAAGTTCTGGCTCTGAAGCATGCAGAGCAGTAGTAAACAGGAAAAAGGAAGCTAAATTGGGAAAGTGACCCAAGGACAACATGTATGTCTGTCCAGATCCAAAATAAGGACATGGCTACTATGACCCGTTCCAAAACTAGGAACGAATATCCTCACCACCACCTTCTTTGCATAGTATCCTTCCAGCTCTGCTGAAAATATCTCTCTTCATCAGGTGATAGCCTCATTTGAAAAAATAATGCTACATCAAGTGTTTAAGCTACACAACACACTTATGCATGTGTGCCTGCGTGCAGGACATTCTTGGATTTACCTACCACGGAGAGATGCACCGGCCTTTAATTCCGAGTGTGTGATCATCAGGTGACCTACATCGACACCACCCCCTCAAAAACCAATGACCCCTAATTTCTTTGTGCCACGCTGCTCCCTTAGGTATTTCAGGACAGCATCAGCTTCTCTGGAACATATAAGAAAATGCAAATCAAGCAACCATAGTAAAACCAGTATATGAAAATATAAAAATATGAAAATATGGATATGCATATGACTGTCACCATGTTATGCTGCTACTATATTTTCTTTTGCATACTTTTAATAATTAATTATTTCAGGTAAATGTTAGGGGTTGCTAATCTGATATCATCGGAAAGGCAAAAAAAAATTTCAATGGAGTTCAATAAAAAAGCAACATAACTACATCAAAGAAAACCTAAAAGGAAGGATTGGAAAAGGATGGTTATTGATTACATACCTACCTAAGAGTTAAAAAAGCTTATCATTCTGTGAGAAGCTGGACGAATTTTTGCTTTGCAAATGTTGATAGAAAAATAGTAAAAATCTCACTAGAAAATACTATTTATTAGCCAGTGAAAATGCTGACAGTAACTGTAAGTTGTCATCTGGGATATTTGTTGCAGGGAAGTCAATGTAACAAATGTGGTAGATATTTTCAGAATTTTCAGTGAAGCCTGAAATACATCTTGCCGAGATGCTGTGTTCTGAAAACACTCGTTTACCCCTGGAGCATGTGTCACCATGCAGAGACAGTAAAGAGAAAGTATCGGCGGTAGCGAGGTGGCAGTTCAGGCTTTCACATCACCTGCAGGCTGCTCCCAGCCCCAGCTCCTCTCCCCCTTGGGCACACCAGCGAAATTCCCCAACACACCGGCCTCGCAAACACAGTGTTATCTGCCAACACACAAACACACACAACAAGCAAATTAAGTGCCAAAAAATTCTTTCCTGACTGGAGCCGACACTTGAAACGTGTGAATTGCCCGTAAGAAATGCCAGGCAGCGCCCAGCCCTGCCTTCCCATCGCAGCAGAGAGGGAACGGATTCCAAGGTAAAAAGTTTCCACGACAACTGACCCCTCTGAGACAGGAGCGCTCTGGAAATGATTCAGTTATGTCTCCCATAACCTTCTCACCAAATACCCAAGCTCAGCAACATTCGATGTAGCTACTCCCAATAATTCAAGATATTTGCTCTCCCAGGGAAGTTAATTAGTTTGGCCTCCAATTAGTCTGACCCCTTCTCAGTGTTGTCTTGCCAGCAGCTTCCCTCTCTGTTATTAAGGCAGCAGAGCCTGCGAGTGACAGGTCTTTGCTGATAAATGTGTGGGCAGTATTGCACACAGGAGGGGAAGATGCGATACTCCTCCTGGCTCCCAGCACCGCGTTCCCTAGGGAGCCGCTGGCCCTCACTGTGCCTGACGATGCAGCCACCAGCTCCCTGGGGGCAATTGCACCCTGCTGGGAAAGTTCTCTGGCACCATCAAAAACTCCTTTCTTCTTTCCGTATAACGCCTTAAAGGATCAGTCTGTTACACTCGGTGAGCCACCAGATCAGAATTATGGTTTCTCACGGTTTGAGTCACTGAGCACTTTTAAACCGGGCTTTTTGAGGCAGAGGAAGCAACTTGCAGCCCATGTCACCAGCAGCGGGTGACAAAAATTCTTCACCAAGCAACTGTTAAGAGTGTTTCCCTTGAATTCTCTTCAAGGCAGAGTCATTGATTCCACTCACTTCTAGGAAGTCATTTCAAAAGGCCACTTTTGCTAGTGTAGCTAAAAGAGCTGCATCCAGTCTCAAACAAAACAAAAGCAAAAGAAACCCCAAATCAAACCAAACACCAACAAACCAAACAAAGAAAAAAAGTGGGAAAAGGCAGTATCTGACAGCAGCAGGCAATGTGGTATGCAGCTCCCTGACATTTTACTTGTGTATTTTCCCGCCATCTCAAGTTTTCAGCCAATCCTCAAACTCAGACCACTCATCAGAAAGGTTCTAAACTTCTCTTTCTGAAAAAAGTCTGGGCAGCTGGCTCTGTACACACAGACACAAAAATAAAATTGAATTAATTAATCGCGCACTGAGACTTTTTTTGGCCCTTCATTGCATGGAAAGTTTCTATCCAGACACAATTTTTATATCTTTTTTCCTGAAAAGTAATGTTTTTAAATAACATTGTTACCTATTCCACAGAAATACCTATGAGCATTAGAAAATATTTAAATGTATCTATAAATGCTTTTCTCAATGACTAAACCATAAAATACATTCTGTGATACAAATCTGGAAAATATTGATGTTTTTATCTGTAGTATTTTATCTGTTTTTACCTGAGTTTGAGTACATAATTTGAAACTATACACAGTAAAACAACAGATGATCTTGTAAAAGATGGTAAAACTATGTCCTGATTACAAAAATTTTACATTTTGCATGCAACATATAGCATTTAACATACATCCGTCACTGATGGGTTCCATGCAAACCAAGATAATTACATAAAATAGTTGTTTACTACAGGGCACCTGGCGAGGCTTGCTTATGAGCTGGAAAAAACCAAAACAACAGATGCCTGATGGACTGAGGTCAGCAAAGAACAAGTGAAGGGAAACTGTGTGGGAAGAAAGGGAGGAGTGCTTTACTCATTCGGTGACGGGAAAGAGGGAAGTGCAGCAAGAGTCCACTCAGTACCAGGAGTTCCTGCATCACGGGATGCAAACCCTGGCTCAGGATGACCTCGGCTGAAATGTGTCGCATGGCCAGCAGCAGAGCTGTGATGGCGACTCACCAGCGGAGGACGGAGTTTCCTCATGCAGAAAGGAAACAAGCAGGGACTCTGGAGGCTGCCATCACCAGGTCACCACCAGGTGCTGCTGTGTGCTCTCCCAAGCCCATCCCAGTTGGAAGCAATGGGATCCCTGGGAAAGGGCAATCATCTTTCACTTATTAAAATGTCTTTGGCTGTCTCCCTCCTCAGACACACCTCATGGATGTTATTGAACATGGTGAAATGCCTGGATCAGTTTGGCCTGAATCAGACTGAAGTATGTTGCAAGCATTTATTTTTCTTCACCTTGTTTGATCATTTCTATAATTCCTATGGAAAAAAAAACCCACAACAGTGACATCCAGAGCATAATAGTATTTGGAAATGACTGGGCAAAACTGTGCAGCATTTGGATAAGAATCTGTCAGAAACACACACAGTGCTTTGAAAGTGAACCTTTCCAAACCCATGCAGAAGAACTGGTTTTCCCACTCAAACTGATTTAATAAGGTGATACTAACCATCGGGCTTAATATGGTCAAGCAAATTAAGTGCCATAGCTCCTCATCCCATGCTGCACTAGGAAAAAATCCATGTATTTTCTTCTCAGTAAACATAAGTGCACCAGTTCAGCAGCATCTTGAAGACACATACAAATTCTCTTGATTCAGACACTGCTGCCTGAAAACACTCCGTTCTCCTGAAGCCTTCTTACCTGGACCACTGCATTCTTAGCAGTTCAGGTGGAGGGAAAGAAGGTATCTCAAAAACAAGTATGGCATGGCATGAATCATAGGGAAAATTTGCAAGGTAGTATGGAAAAATACCGACTGATCAGACACTGGGTACTTTTGACAGAGCAGCCTCTTGCTGTAACAGAGCAGCACGTTGTCCTACCAGTGATTTGCCAGCATCCTGCACAGCATGAAGGGTGTGTGTCCAGTGTTGTGTTGAGAACGTTTGCATTTGGTCACAAGACAAACATACTTCCAAACATGGAGCAGAATAGGGGATGCCAAGTCCTCAAGAAAGGAAAGCAGCAAGGAACAGGCAATAGATCCTCTCACTGTTCCAGTGTATCAGAAAACCCTAATGCTTGCAAAGGTAGCGGTTTTTCTCCAGAGACGCAGAGCTCCTTTCAGTTCCACAGACAGATCTCAGCCACAGGGAAACTGTCTGCTGACATCTGGCTTCCCTCATGCTCCATAGGCTCAGGGCATTGAAAGCATTATGTCTCCAAACTAGACTTCTACGGGATTATGTGGAGGTTTGCTTTTTGGAACTGCAGGCCTGTTCAAACCCTGTATGAATGTCTGTAATGTGTAAAGCAAACGGAGTACGTTGCACCGTATCCAGTTGTTGCAAGATTTTGCTTCATTTTGGAATTTAACTGTTGCTGGGTGTTGAAAATGAGTGTGAAAGGTGTGCAGGGGGGCAGGAGACTGTATTTAATACCCGTGTGTGCATATGAAGCATTCATATGCACATATTCGATGTGCATATTCAATATCACATTCAAAATATATGACATTCATTCATATTTCTGCTGCTTTCTGATGGCAATTTTTTAAAATCACATCATGTAACTCAGATTGAATGACTGTTTTGAAAAGGCTTGTAAAAACAGAATGCACACTTGTGTTTCAGAGCACACTGTTTTTAAAAGCCATCTCACGTTGCTGGGAAAATAGTCAGAATCACTTTGTACTGCATCGTGTTTTCCCTATTCTATGCATTCTATGTGTGCAGTCACTTCTTCTGTAAACAGCAAGGAATGAAGGAAGCGTGCTGTACTCTGCCACGTTCCACAGCAATGTTCCTTTTTTGGTTTTGTACTATGAAAATATGTCACTCAAACTGCCCTGGTAATAGTTTCCTCTCATGCATGAGAATAACAGTTCTAACGTGAGGGTAGAAATCATAAAGAGTAGGATTTCTTGGATAATAGAAGATTTCTTACATGTATCCATTAGTTGTTAGCGTTATCAGCCATGTATCTGGTGTTTGGGAGTTGCCATCCAAACATATCATGAATCAAAATCACAGCTTTGCCTGTGCTGGCAGGTGGTTTGCAAACATACACCTTGATGCGCTTAACTTGTACTTCCTGCCCCACAACCCTCCTAGTCAAATCTGCCTCCAGTATCTCATGGGCAGGGCGTCATTCATCAGCCATCTAGGAATCTGCAGGAAAGCAGAAATGAGAAGCAGTTGTTATCTGCAATAACAACTATGATTATGAGTCAATCTTCATGCAGTCCTCCCCAGCCCCCTCCAGACACCTAATAATACCCACTTGGTACTGCGAGGTTGGAAGGGAAATTCCAGGTGTTTGTTGTAAATAGGCTGCTGACATGTTTATTGCATAAATGTTCATGAATTTCAGGTCAGTCAGCATAACCCACGAGTGTGTTAAGGCCAGAGGAAGGGTTTATGTCAGCCCACCACTCCTAGCTTTGTGCCTGGAGCAATCCAGCATGTGCTAACTACATTTCCATGTGATGTCCCCACACACTGTCCTTCATAACCACTCTTCTCATGTGGTCTTACAGTTCCTCCTCACAGGCTGGCGCCTGGTAACCTCTCGCTGTTACCCCCGTGGGACCCCACTGTCAGCATGCTGCTTTTCTGACTACCGTTCCCTTCAACTTTTTATGCTGAATGTCCCCTTTCCCTTCCTCTTTAGGGAATCCAAATCTGCTGCTGCCTATGTACGCCTTGCTGGTCTCTTATATCCCCTGCCATGTATAATCCTGTCCCAGGGAACCCATCATTAACTGGCATCTCTAAAAGTTCTAATAAACCAGCTTGAAGAAGATAAATCAGCAGAGGGTATTCTTTGCAAAGTTATAAACTGTGCAATCTGAACCGAGAGTGGTCAGAAGAATAGAGACATACACCAGTGCTGTGCATATAACATATCCTCCTGCATCCCAGATACATAACATCTCCAGAGGTATGTATTTTAAAGGACAAACTGGAAACGACTCCATTTCTCCTCAAGTGAAGAAAGGTTTCTAAACAGTTTAAGACCTAAGAGGTCTTCTTGGAAGAAACCCTCAAGCTCAGTTTGTTTTCTTGTTCCTTTCAACAGGAGACAGGCCACTGTAGCATCTTTTTAAACCAAACATTAAACGTTTGGTGCTCCCTACTCTTGCCCTTCACAGGCATTGGGTAGTCATACACAGAGCATTTATTCTACCCTAGTCTGTTTAACCTTGCTCTGCTGTCACTCTTAACTAATCAAAATGGAACTGTGTGCTTATTCCCATGTAAATGCACGTACTGGAACAATATTCCTTGGTCTGGCTAGTCCCCTTACTAAAGTGAAATGCAGCATGCTGGCAATAAAACTCAACTGTGCACTTCAATGCATAACTGGTTTTTGTTAGGAATATATCTTAGCTATTTATCCCATCCTAGATTTTCTAACTAATTCAAATAGATGTCAAATAAGACCTTTAACAACACTTCCAATAATCTCTCTTCAATTTCTCTGCTACAATTGCAATGCACTAAATGGTTTTTAAAAGAGTTTCAAGATTTAGTTTCTCACATAAACCCTCCCAAGAAAATAAAACCAAATAACAAAACAATTTGGGTAAGACCCAGTTTGGGCAGTCTGATCTGTGAACTCCCAATATTGCAGCCATGGAACAACAGCATCTGTGCTGTTCTCTCACCCACAGCGGTGAGCCTGGGGCTACAGCAGCAACACAGAAATAGGTAACAAGACTCCAAACGGCTCTAGTTTGAAATGCTTCTCTGCCTTCTCCTTCATCCATCTATTTATTCTTCTCACTGCTCATCAGTCCTTGTCCAGTTTCTTCTGTGGCATGTCGTCAAGGTGGCTACTCCCCATTTTCTCACGCAGCATAGGAGTGCCAGACACAAATCTGCCTCCACAATACTCCATTCCAAAGTAGAGGCTTCTCCTACGTCTAGTGAGCACTGGTAATGCTTGGATGGCAGAAATTCAGATTCACTAGCTGCTATTCTTTGAATACTACTTTTCCAGTGATAAATGTTTGGGCTGCCCCTCTCAATTGAGCTTTATCTTGCTGAGGAATTTTAATGTGATTTTTCATCATTTGGCCAATCAAGTTCAACAGAGAATTGCAAGGAGATTAGCTCAGCATTTTGGAACTGTTTGCCATAGTTAAAATTCCTTTGAGCAGCTTAGTGTAACTCTATTTATACTTGCTTATGCAGGAAAAAGAAAGATCTGACTCACGATGAGCAAGCATAAAGAGAATGCCCTTGGGTTAAAATTCAAACCACGCTTCTTCCAACTTATTGGCTTATCAAGCTCTAATGATATCCCAAGGTAATCTGATTTTGCTACGTACAGGAGATAAACTGATAAATATTCAGTAGTGCAAAGTAAAACGCAGGGTGTGACGATGCTGTAGGACAACCAGTGTTTTCTCTGAATAACTACAGACTCCTAAGGAGCAGGTGACATTCCACTTTTTATCAGAACCCAGCAGGCTGGTGCCTTGCTGCATGCAGAGACAACATCATTCAACAGCTTTGCTTGCCACAGCTTCCCACTTACTAGGAAGCCAGGTTTCCTCTGACAATGGTGTACTTTTACGGCAGGATTTGACAGGCACCATTCAGAGTGTTGATTACTGTAATTGGAGCCAAACTTCCTAAAAGTCTTCTTCATGGCAGTCAAGGAAAGGGGCCCCATCTTGTGGACATTTCCTGGAGCAAGTATGGTCTGGCTGTGAAGCCGTTACCTACTGTGCTGTTGATGCAGTGCTGAAAACAAGCTGTGATACCCAACTGCACCAGACCTCACCCAAACCAGAGTTATATCTGGGCTGAGAACTGCAAAAACTGCCTCATTTCCTTCTCTTGAGGCAAACCATCCTCCCATTTCTGTAGGTATGAGGCATCCTGCCTAAATACAACTTTTAAAGAAAGACCTGAAGGGGACTCCTATGTACTCCTTGCAAACTCCTCACCTGCTCACTGAAGAGGGGGAATGAGGACAGAGAAGGGTGAGCAGAGATGAGGTCACGGCATCCACCACCAACGAGGTCAACTAACCAACCCAAGGAATCCCAGAGGCCATGGCACACGTGGCCACATGCTGTGAGCAGCGGGAGAACCTGGATGCCCCAAATGGCTGGAGACACCCTGTGCCAGCCCTGATGACCCATGTCTCCGTGCCTTTGAAGAAGAGTACAAGCAGGCTTTCACATCTCTCCTATAAAGTCTGTTTACACAACGTGCAGCTGCATCCCACACACGCTATCCCACACCTACGACACCTGGATCATAGGGACAAGCCTGAAGAGACTCCCCACTGAATGCTTATTTTTAAGAGGATGCACAGTATTTAGGAAAACAGACAGGAAAAAGCTGTTGCACGTGCAGTGCATGTTTCTAGCCCACTTCAAACCGGTTTTGACACCAATAATGCAACTGGAATTTTTCACTTCAGGACAAGCTACAGAAGTCACTGCTTTCACAGGTCCCTCAAATTCCTCTTTTTGTGATTACCAAGAGCTTCTTCATGCTCATCCCTTATCTCCTACAAAAATGACATCATGTATGGCGCTGCCTTCATAAACCCATGATACCTGGAGAATTTTTCTGAGGTTAGGTAGGCACAGGAGTGGTGCCAAGAGCCCGGAGCTCTCCTTGGCATACATGGGAACATTGTGGCACTGGGACATGGATGTTTGGCAATACGAGATACAGCTGATGACCTGGTACAGCCCTCTGGGGACATGGGTAACAGACTTGTACCGAAAGCAACAGGTCAGGTCAGCATGGGGATTTGCGGGGTCAAAGGAGGTTGGAGGTGCCCTTGGAACTCTACTTGTCCAATCTCCCATGGGCCAGGATGAGACCACACCACTCAAAGTTTTACTCACCCTGGAGGGTTTTGAAACTCTCCAAAGAGGGAGATTCTGTCACTCCTCTGGGCAGGTTGCCCCAGAGAAGTTGTGAAACATCTCAAAGCTCCGTGGTTCCCCTAATGCCTGCTGCCTCCTCACCCTGTGCCCTCCCAACACGACCTTCTCCACTGTATCCACGGAGGGTGAAGATGGAGGCAGCCCCCCGGGCCCAGCCAACCCCAGTCCCCAGCCTTGCCCCACTCCCGCTGAACTCTAGGCTGAACAATCCCCACTCGCTCACCCTGTCTCCACAGGAAAGATGCTCCAGCCCTCCCATCATCTTGTGGCCCTGAAGTTATTTTGGCCTATAACCTGCTCCTGATGCCTTCCTTCATTCCTGAGAACCATGAAGGCAGCCAGTGGCTAGGTCTAGTGAATTATTTGTCTGTGTCAGCACACTCCCAGCCACCATCTTCCTAGGGCAAGTCAGGAGCATTTCAGGACATGTGTGTCCTTTTTGCAGTGAATTAAATCTGCTAGTCCTAGGACTCTGGTCTTGGCATGTCTCCATGCGCCCATTTTTCAGTCATCTCGGGCACATTCATCTTCTCCTTTGCCTTTGGAAAATATTCTGTTCCTAGTTTGTGTGGAAAATTTGTGCATCCATTTTCTATGCTGTTCCTCAGAATTAAAAAGCAAAAGTTTAAGTGCTTGACTGTAGGGAAGACAACTCTAACAATCCCCTGCATGACTAAGGGCTCTCTAAATGCACATATTACATAAATTAATAATTTCTTCGGTCCTAACTCTTTGTCATGCACAACAACCAGTAGACCAGGCTTCTTTACCAGTACCAGAAGAAAAAAAGAGTCTCAATTCCAGCATTTTTTGGATGGCAAACAGCAGCAAGTCACACTGATGATAAATGTATCGTACTGTACCTTATAGTGCACATTTTAATGTACAGCAGTGACCTTGTTTGTGTCATTTTGTCAGTCCTTGAGTTTAAGAAATAACCGCTTGTGTCATGGATCTCATCGTCCCCAATACAACTGAAAAGAAGAACAATTTTTTTCACATACTTTAAAATGCCGTTATTTACACACTCAAAAAAAAAAATCCTTCTTTCTGCTTCCACCTTAAAACTCACTGACTGCCAAGCAGAACCTCAGGCTTGGGAAATAAGCAGCACAGATTCCCCTATTAGCTAGAGTCCATGGATATAAATATTTCCCATTTGAAGTGGTCTCACAATATAATTTTTATGACTGTGGCTGACTGTTGCCTTACCTTCACCAGAGATGAAGGCAACAAAGAGTCTTAAGAGACAGTTCCCTGGCAAGGCAAGGCAAGGCAAGGCAAGGTAACCACTGCCAAGTCCATGCTTTGACACCATCAGGGTTGGATTCCATAAAGAGGGAAGGTTCTCCAGATTTCTTCTGGCATTGTGGTGGTATTTTTTACACACCCGCACAAAATGATTGTATGTGAATCAGAGTGTGTCTGGGTAATAGGAGGTGCAAGGAAAAGGGTACTGAAATGTGAACTCTTTTGCAAGCAACAGAGTGATAGAGGAACTCCTGCTCGTGTCAGAAAGAGTAATCATCAAAAATCAGGATCTCATACACAGAAATGGCACCCTTCCTGTAATTAAACAGGAACAGCTACTGACATATTGAATAAGGACTCCAAAATGTATAGATGCATTAATACAGCTGGGCACGCAACTGTGAAAGACTGGAAGGATTGCCGTCTGGAAACATTTCAGGTGTGTGTGCGAGGGGCAGGGGCAGGTCGGGCCTTGCCTTTGGTGAAGCGATGCCCTGCCCTGCTCACCCCACACCCCCAGGCCTGAATCCCAGCCCCACAGAGGCCACCAATCCCAATGCTCCACACCTGCCTCTGGAGCCCCAGTCTAGCCCCAGAGTGGCCAGAGGATGTGAAGTCCCACGAGGGGGAAGGGCCCAGGAAAGCCAAAGGCAATGCAGTGCTAAGGGTACTTTAACCAAGGCACGAGGCAAGCATGTCATGGCCCTACCTCCTCTTGGAATGCCTGTCAGCTGAACACTGCTGGAACTAGGAGTGGTGGCTATACTTGTTCTTTTCTGTCTTTCCTTCTTTCTTCTTCTAATTCCCTCTTTTTTTTTTCAGTTTTCAAAATTGGATGGGCTTGGAGTTTGCTAAATTGAATGGACAAGGTTATCACTTTGTGAGATGTTTTATGTTGATAGAACACTGCTCTAAACCTTTTGCCAAAGTTCCCTGATTTTCTACAGTTGCCAGTGAAGTTTGGTTTTTTAAATTTTGGCCTCTTGAGAATATTGTTGGTATTTCTGCCATGCATCTAACTCAGAGTCCATACAAAAGTGTAAGCCCTTTTAAGAGGCTCATTGAGCAAGTACTGTTTAACATACTCGGTCTGTTGAGGTGTGTGGGCAGCCAGCATGCCAGGACCATGTAGTTACACTGATAGGATAACAATGTGTGAAACTTCCAGACTACCTGATATCAAAGGGAAATTCATGTTAATGTAGCTAGCTAGCCTTAACTTACAGCAACTTTAACAAGGTGACAGGGTGAGAGACTGACAGATGTGGAAAAGAAAAAGGGCCATGGGTTTCTTAGAGAATTTATGAGTAAACACTAATTGCC
>VZTA01014273.1:0-82213 GCA_013398855.1 Mohoua ochrocephala | reverse complement strand
GTGGCCAGCAGGACTAGAGAAATTATCGTCCCTCTGTACTTGACTCTGGTAAGGCCACACCTCAAGTCCTGTTTCCAGTTCTGGGCCCCTCACTACAAAAAAGACATTGAGTGGCTTTAGCATGTCCAGAGTAGGGCAACAAGGCTGGTGAAGGGTCTACAGAGGAAATCATATGAGGAGTGGCTGAGGGAGCTGAGGGTGTTTAGCCTGAAGAAAAGCAGGCTGAAGGGAAACCTTATCACTCTCTACAACTGCCTGAAAGGAGGATGTAGCCAGGTGGGGGTCGCCCTACTCTCAGACAAGTAGTGACAAGAGGAAATGGCCTCAAGCTGCACCAGGAGAGGTTCATGTTGAATATCAGGAAGAATTTCTCCACTGAAAGGGTGGTCAAGCATTGGAAAAATCTGCCCAGAGAAGTGGTGGAGTCACCATCATTGAAAGTGTTCAAGAAACAACTGGATGTGGCACTTAAATAAAACCACAATGCTGTGGTTGAGTGGACAAGGTGGTGTTTGATCAAAGGCTGGACTCAAGGATCTTGGGATTTTTTTCCCAAACTTAATGATTCTATGATTCTTTTACTCAGAGGAACTTCATCAAACCATGTAGATAGAAAAGAGCCATTGCTAAGTAGACACTGTACAGAAAACGCTTAGTTGCATCTGATACTGAAAAGTCTATAATATATGGAAATAAATGTAAGTAGAATTTGTTTTTCCTAAATTTATGTATCTATCATGTAGTTCTCTACATGAAAATACTGTCATTATGCTCCAGTTATAATCTCTGGAGAGTTAATCAATAGAGTTTGTGCGGTTTTTGATGCAATTTATTTGATTAAATGCAGGGATCTATAATAAAATGACATGAATTACCTGTATTTTTCTGATTTTAATTACTAGATTTCTAGTAACTCTAAAAGAGCGGGCACTGAGGCTCATTGCATTTGTCTATAGTTAGATAAAATGAAACTCTCCTGAAATTAGACAGCTAGATAGATACACACACATAGAAATTATGCACGTCTATACAAAAAGTTCAAGAATAGTGTGAGGTGGCAAAGCCATCTTAGGTTGGCTTACTCTGAGAAATAGGTCAAATAGAAAAAAGTCATCAAGGTACACATTTCTGTACAGTGTAGTAAGCAGAATACATTCCTAGGATTACCAGTTAGCTTGTAGTATGGTATAAAATTTATTTATTACCTTCATCGATCAATATGTGAAAGTTAAGACTAATACATGTGCCCAAATTGCATGTCTTTATGTCCATTCTCATTTTAGCACGTTTAGCATGTTGGTAATTTTTCTTAATACCTTATTAAGGTATGGAGACACCTCTTGAAGCAATAGCTTCACTAATTCAGGCATCTATTTTTTCTGTCGTTTTGACATGGTGTTTAGTTGCTAAAATGATGGTACAAAACCCTGCTGAATATTCTTAAGTTAAATCTCAAATTTGTTCTTGTACTGTACAAAGTCAATGCAGTTGAGGGGGGTTTTTAATAAAAGTGAAATAATTAATGGAAGAACTAATAATGGTTTGACTTTTCTCATATGTTCAGAAAGTAATCGGGCAAATAGAAAAGCTCATGACTGTTTTAAAAGTTGATGTCATTATTTTAATATATTTAGAAAATAGCAGATGTTGTCATCTTTTCATTTACCTTCTGGGTATTCAGGCTTTAGTATTAGTGGCCTCAAGCTTTTGCTCTTAATCATGTGATTACACTTTTAAAAGTCTACACACCGAAATTATCTCAGAACCTAAGACTTGAGGAGATGCACTAGCTTCAAGATAAAGAAAAAAGTGAGGTTGGCAATACAGCTATGGAGTTCAGATCTATGGGATTTCAATGGCTTAACGTGACTGCTCTAACCTACTGATATGAGAACTGACACAGGCTCCGAAGTCTCAGAGTTTTAAAGAAACCTTTATTGTGCCATGCTAAACATTTCAGTGCGTAGAATTTGGCGATCTCTTCCTAGAGCTGGTATTCACAAATGTTGGACTCCAAATCTCTCCATCTTATGAAGAAAATTCAGAGTAAAATGAACAAGATGATTGTTCAGAATATTGCCATTTTGGAAGGCAGCGGTGAGGGGGTGGGAGGGGACTGTTTTAGAACAAGAGGGTGGCAGGCTCACTGTTTAATATAGATGGTTTCATTTTAATACTGATTTTACTTCTTTCAAATTATTTGACATGACACAGTATTTTCATTTATAAGAGTGACACTGCAGTGTACTGAAATCACAATGAAAGTAAAAATTACACTTGGCAGAGCATACCAGTTCAAATATAAATGAGATTCTTAGTACAGATCTCTATAATATGCTCACTGCCATGATGCTGGGTGTCCCCTGTCTCAAGGAAGGAATACATGGCTTGAAGCAAGTTCAAGCCTATCGCTCTCTTCCAATTCTTTTTGTTGATTGTTTTTCATTGAAACAATTTAGAGTAAAAAATTTACACAACCAGGTGTTCCCATCAACTAATGTAGCTATCCATATATAGTAAAGGACACCCTGTAGTTCCTTTTGTGTTAGTCTGTCTTTCTTTGCAACAGGTGTAGTCAGTTCACTCATTCTTCCCTAAGCTTCATAAGCATACTGCCCTTGCCCCACCATCTTCGAATTTTCTCTCATTGTAGTTGATTGGTCACAAATAGCCATAGAATCCAATAGGGAACAGATGAAACGAATGAATCACTGGTCTTCCCTTTTTTATGGATGGCGGCACCAGTCTGCACTCTCTATTATACAATATTTTCCTAAAGTAGTAACTCATTATATTAGTGCTTTGAACACTATAGAATATATTTCAGTGAAAGTCATGAGACTTGCAAAAGAGGAGGTGCTTAAGCAGATTTTTCTTCAGACATTCTGTCTGAGTAAAATACCTATAGACTGCCTGCAGCGTGCTTATGCACTTCAATCACTTAGTGAATGTCAGTCTTACTGGCTTTTCTGAGAATGTCACAAATTAGCAGGTTTCTAAGTCAGCCAGACGCATGAAATCAAACACCTGAATCTGCAAGTCTTCTACAAATTCTGGAAAGGTTTGTGAGCTCTGACATTAACCCTTTCAGGAACATGAGCTTCAAGAAGGTAATGTTTGAAACAGAGTAAACTCAGATTTTCTAAGTAAGGAATGTAACTAAAAAAGGGTCTGAAAACACTCTTCCTTTTCCCCTCTGTTTCCTTGGGGCAGTCCCATTTTACTCCAACAAACTTCAGTGCTTAGTAGAAACATCAGTTTGGTTCCTGCCCTCAGATGTTTTCTGCCTGTGAAGTGAAATGGGGAGTTATATTCATTGGATGGAGAATTTTTCTAATGCAGATAATTTGAACAGTAAAAAATAAATTAGAAACTAATTCAATTTCCATGTATGCAATTAGGAGTACTTACCACACTTCTTAAACTTCTTTAGTATATATCATAGAAAATTTAGAATTTTTATAACAGAACATATGTAACTGTCATCTAAAATTTATTTCTGTGAAAGAGGGAGTTATTACTAATCCAGCAGAGATCAAAACAGGCTTATCGATTGACTTTTCAGCATATGTGCCTACTGGTTTCCACTCCCAGTTCCTCCAAGAAACATCATAGTTTGATATATGCATTTAGGAATCATACAATGATACTACTCTGACTAAAAGCTTTATTTCAAAATTACTATCTTAAGTAACTTAGCAAATAATAGCCAATATTCATTTAGCAGATGAGGAAATACTAGTAGAACAATACTTTTGTGCAAAAATTAATACTTATTGAAATAAATTACAAAGAAATATACAGTACAGGAAAATAATAAGTTGCAGATTGACTCCTTTTTCCCCTCTCCTTTTTAAAGCACCATCACTTTTCAGAAAGATTCATCAAAAAGAATTAGGGATTTTGTTCTCTCACTCCTCCCCCCAAAAGAGGAAAGATATTTTTTCCTAACCAGTCTTAGAACATTCACTGTCAACAGCTTGTTCCTATGCACTGCACAGAAGATTTGCAAGCTTAAAATGGAATTCCCTACTCAAACAGGAACTCAACCAAGTTGGATGGTACTGAAATGTCAAGTGGCATAAATGGCTGGCTCACAGAGATAAGCACTAGTATGTGGCCAGCTGCACCTGTTTACTCATTTTGGATTCCCAGTGTGCTAATTGTCTAATATTTTGCTAAGGAATCAAGAAACTTATTTCAAAATTTTTACTCTCTCTGATGCTCTGCAGGATTTTACTGCAGACTGAGAGCTGTATTTTCCACGTAGAGTACCCCTCCCAGGTATTTTTCCAGTGTTTCTTTTATTAGCATAAATAATTAAAAACTTACAGTACAAGAAAAAAATTATTCATCATCTCACTGCTAACGGAACCTATAGGAAATGTGAGTCTTTCCTTCAATAACTTTTGTAACATCATGTATGCATGCATTTTTCTTGTCCCAAAGCCCCACAGTATCTTTGTGACTAAAGCTGAGCAGTCTTCAGGCACTTTATTTTCAGATTTCATTTTAGTCATATTTTAGCTTTAGGAAGAATTTTACCCTCCTTATTAGATTAGATTCATGGAGGAAAGGTATTTCAATTTTTCTTCATCAGTGAAGGGAAACGGTGATGTTGGGTTTAAAAACTTTGTTTTACCAACTTAGCAATTACCCAGTGTACATAATCATTCAAAAGTGTTACAGTTGTAGTGGGATTTCTGACGTTTGGTGTACAGAAATGACATCTACTGTTGACATGTAAGCTCCTCTTACAGTTCTGGCCATTTGGCCACTACTCATCGGGTCAGGATGGGACCAGGACCTGCAGAGTAAACACACCAGCCACAGACCTGGAGGTACACCATATTTCCATAGCACATACTCTTCACAGAAAATGAGAGAAAACCTGAGGAAACAACAGCAGTCAAAGTAGAAAAGGGCTTGTGCTGTTCATGGACTCGATGGACAAAAATGAAGAGCAAGGAGATGGTATATTTGTATCAAATAGCATTCTTAAAAAACACATATTCTGTTCTGGATAAATGACTGCCAGATAAAATACCATCTTGTACTAGTTTGAAAGCAAACCAGTGAGAGATCCCAAGTCGGAATTACAATTTAATAAGAAAAGTAGGATAAAGGCAATAATACAGAAACAGTGGCTTAAACTGACAGAGTCAGGATACAGCCTGACACCCTGTTGGTCAGGGTGGTGGTAGCAGTCTGATTAAGGGGTGGCTGCAGTCCTGTTGAAGGGAGAGATGTGGTTCTGTTGAAGTGGTGATCCTGTAGAAGGGTCTTGTCTTCCTCTGAAGGTCCAGTGGTGGTTATGTAGCTCTTGACCTCTGGGAATCCAGTCGGCAAGGTTGCCTGTGGTGTTCCAAACCCCAGATTATATCCAGGTAGGAATGCTCGGTTCCTCCCCCTGGGTGGAGCATCTCACAATGGGATGATGTAATTTATGAGTCATGCAGTAAGGCCGTGATGGCCCATTAGCAGAAGATAGTCTCCTGAGGGAGTTATCAGGGGTGAGTCATGAAGGAGATAAGGAACACTGCCCCACCCGCTTTAACAGCTTATGAATGTGGTGATAGAATACATACTTTTGGTTACATCTTACACTGTAACCTAAGACACATCTCCACCTAATAAAGTGAGAGTTTAGTTAACTTACCAGCTATCACTACTCTCTTATCTTTCATTTTGTGGTATTCACAACAATGACTAGGTTGTCAATGCACAAGGAAAAAATAAAATCCAACCATATCAGATTTGCACCCTCTAACTCTGAAGTTCTGACAGAAATAAAAGAGTTGAGGTTATTTTACAGTCATTAAAGCGAGCAGACTTTCTTCATGATACATTTAATAGAGAGTTCTGTTGAGGAAGGTGCCATTAACACACATTTACTCTGAAAAAAATGACCCACTTAATTTTTCACTTCCCTTACTAAGAAATTTGCATGGGGATCCTTGAACAACCATCCTGCGCTACTTCTTACAACCTGTATAAAAATTACAATATCAGAAGACGAAAAATAATATACCACATAAACATTTTGCTGCCAAAACATATATGGTTAAAAGCCTTATACCAAAGTGTTTCCTAATAGGGCAATCAGCCCACACACCTGTGATCTTCATTCCTGAAAACTCTTCACCCAACCATCAGTATAATCAAGAAACATACAATCATAGAATCGTTTAGCTCGGAAAAGATCTTTAAAATCATTGAGTCCAACTGTAAACCTAACATGGACAAGTCCACCACTAAACCATGTCTCTAAGTGTCATATCTCTAAGATTTTTCAGTATCTCCAATGATGGTGACTCGACCACTTTCCTTGGCAGCCTGTTCCAATGCTTGATAACACTTTCAGTAAATATTTTTTTCCTAATATCCCATTTAAACCCCTTCTAGATAAACTTGAGGACATTTCTTCTCATCCTAGATGCTTCACGCCCATCCAAAATTGACATTTATAAACCCCAGTGTTATAAGGTACATATCCCCTTAAATTATCAAAATTAAAATGATCTTGATCTCTTTAGCTGTCAAAGAAATCAGAGAGTTTTTTTAAAAAAGAAAAAAATAAAGTATATGTAATGCAATGAGTTTCACTCCAAAATAATCACCGATGCGGCATCCAAGAGAATAAGCTGACTGACTGGAGAGAGACTGTTTACAAGAACATTGTCTCAGTTTAGAGACAAATTTAGGAGAAAACACTCTGGAATGAGTCGTCTCCTCTAAAAGGGTTCCAAGAATTCCTTTTCACCGATAGGAAATGAACACTGGTGGATGAAAGTGAAAATCATCCCCAACAGCTTACAGACAAAGAGAATTCCCACAAGAGAAAGGAAAAAGGTAAATAAATGCTAGATATTAAACTGTCAGACCCTACCCCCAATGCACACACACCAGAATAAAAACCCAAAATGCAAGGAAAAAAAAAAAACACCGGCTCACACCACGTAGTAGAAGATCGCGCAGGCTTCACTCTCAGGGGGAAAAAAAAACCCCAGGAGATTCACGCAGCAGCTCAGGCAAACAAATGAAAACCTATGAGCTCCCCGGTGTCGATTCACTCCCCACAGTGGATGAAGCATGCGGGCTTGGCCTCTCTCCCCGGCTCGGCCTTCCTGAGCTGTGGGACTCAGACGGAGTGGCCCCTCTTTCCTGCCGATCCCGACCAACCTCTCTCCCGCAGGTCCCGTTTTCCCTGATCTCGGACTAAACAACCTGTCCAGTTAACCTCAAAAAGTTGCCAAAGAATTGCTGCTGCAGCTTCTCCAAGGCCAGAGTACGGAAAAACTTCTTGCCTGGTCTAACAAAAACCAAGCTAGCCAAGCAAAAAAAACCCAGACCATACTGCACTCCTGGATGCCTGGGGAGTGAGGCTTTGAAAAAGCGTGCCAACGAGCCCAAGGCTCTCCAGACCCACCTTAAGGATTCAGCAACCATTTTTGGGCATAAAGCAGAGGTTCAGGGAATAGACTGTCATCATAAATCACCCCAAGACAACCATGGAGTGACAAGACAAGGGGGAATGAGGAAATGGCTTTAAACTGACAGAGAAGGTTTAGATTAGACATTAGGAAGAAAATCTTCGCTTCTGTGGGAGGTGAGGCAGTCAAAACACGTTGCCCAGAGATGCTGTGGATGCCCTGTCCTTGGCAGTGTCCAAGGCCAGGTTGGATGGGACTCTAAGCAACCTGGTCTAGTGGAAGGTGTCCCTGCCTATGGCAGGGGGGTTTGGCACTTGGTGATCTGTAAGGTCCCTTCCAACACATGCCCTTCTATGATTCTATGATTACAAAAAGACCTTTTATCTTCCAGTTGTGGAACTACAGTGGTTAGCAGACACCTCTTCAAAGGTACTTTGTCCAAGGGCAATCGTCTCATAGTATAAAACTTTTGTTCGCTTTGATGTGGCCATTAATACAGAGATTCAAGTCATTTAACGCTAAGTAAAAGAGAGTAGGTCATAAAATCTGCAGCAACAAAATCATAACGATTGAGTGAAAACAAATTTTTAACACATTATGGTGAAATAAAGACTAAGGAAGAAAAACTTACAGGCAGAATCAGAACAAAAGAGATGTGAAGCAATCTGATATTTGCAATAGCTCTATTTCAAGCATGATGTTCTCACTAGGACAGAGATGTTGTTCAACAGTGTCGGAAATGAGGAAGCACATAAATGTTGGATGCACTAAAATCGAAAGTACATTAGAAATTGCATTTCATCTTCACTGCATGGGCAGTGATGTAGAAGACATGATTCACTGACTAAAAATAAGTGGCAGAGATGAAGATGTCCTTGAAAATGCCCTTAGTATTCTAGCTGACCTTTTCTCTCTAGGAAATAATATAGTTTATGAAACATTTGTCTTCAGGCAGGGCAGACAAAAGGAAATGAAAAGCTGACCAGCTTTCCTGCCAGATCGTACCAATTGGCATGCATATGGAGTGTATTGAGCTGGATCCTTCAATCAAAATGTAAATCGTGTGTCATTACTTATTATCCAGGCTCTGAGCAAGCTTTCTGCAAGCCAGAACTCATGGCTGACAGATTTTTGAACACTAAATGAGTAGTGATACCGGCAAAGATACAGACCCAACACAGGAAAACTGATGTGCAATTTATTAGCATACCAAAGGGAAATGAGACCATATTCCAAGAAAGCCTAGCCTCATAAAATTACATGGAAATTGAGATATTTACAGAAGCTGAAGCAGATAACCTACATTGGAAGAGACATTCCTCTTATAAAGCTTCGATAGTAGTAAACACAGAAAAAAACCCAAACAAACCATCTAACAAAGCTTTATGGAGTTCATTCTATCTGTAATCAAAATCAAAATCATGTAGGAGTATAGAAGAAATGGCATTGTGAATTTGAAAAAATTCAAATCATTTAATCAAGGAGTATAGTAGCAAATTATACAGAGTCAAAGGAAGCAAAATACATTATGAAAATCTCAGTGAAATACAAAAGATATAAAAGTAGAAAGTAAGAGATAAAACCAAGGAGAAATACTCCAGTAATATGTTATTTGAGATATGATTTTTCAATAGAAGACTCCACCGAAATTAACTGAAAAAAAGAAAATGTAGAAGCCAGAACATGGTATATGAAAGCAGATTTAAAATTTCAGGAAACTGGAGGTTGAAAACACACAGGATGCCCAGGAGAAAATGGAATGATTTTCATAAAAACAGGGAACATAAAAGTCTGGCAGACCAGAGTGTAAGAAAGGATGCATTGTCAAAAATAGCTCAGAAAATGAAACACATGACATACTGCTGGTAAAAATCTGAATACACTTTGATAGTAAAGACAAGGAAATACATACGGCCTAACCTGCTGTTCTGAAAATTTCAAGGATTTCAGAAAAAAAGATAAGGTGATTTGTAAGGAAGAGAGAAATTAGCAAAGAAGTTGACAGAATTCAGGAAAGTTCAAAGAGACAAATTGGTTTGCTAGAATTATTAAAATTATTTCAGTGAAGAGAGGAAGCTGGGCAGCTGGGAGACCACATGGCTCCTTTCCCTGAAAAGTACCTCAGTGCAGAGTAGCAAAGATGTCCACATAATTGGAACAGTAAGACTAATACAATTTTTAAAAAATAAAATTCACAGATTTATGACATAGCCATAATAACATAATAATATGGTCTGATAAGTCAAGCATTCACATCAGAAATAAAACAGGTTGCATGTGATTTAATGTAATCTCATTTTCCATGCCAGAGCCCCTCAGACTCTGGGACCCCTCTTGGCCTCCTCGTGTCTCTCCCTGCCTGCCCAGGCCCCAGGGCCACACGTCCGCCCCAGCGCTGTGAGCCCCTCTCCCAGCACTGCTGCAGCTGGCCGGGCTCCCCTGGCCGCGGGCACCGCTGCACCGGGACTCTCCACAGGTCCACATCCCAGCCCGATCCTGGCCTGTCCGCAGCCCAGGGAGGCGCCCGAGGATGGGACTGAGTTCCTGGCTGGCCCTGGTTGGGGCAGCGGGACAGGCTGGGCAGTGAGGCCCAGCCCTGCTGCCCTGGAGGGCCCCTTCTGGTCCCAGTTCCTGGCCCCAGGGAGCCGCCAGCTGCCACGGCCAGGACAGTCAGTTGTCCAGTACAAGTTCAGTGTGGTACAGTCTCTCATTACATAAGCCCTTGACAAGCTTTCCTGTGCTATGACCCTACACCTGAATCACTGAGCCAACAAAGCCGACAATGCCGGCTGAAAAAGAGACTGCTTTCTGCTCATGTGGTGCCTGCTCCTTGGTTTGCTTACATAAACTATTTCTAGTCTGCTGTGAATACAATTTTTTTTCCCGGCAAATCTATCACTTGAACAATGACTTCATTTTTACGAAGCTTTCCCAAAATAAGATAATGTAATTATTTTCATGTCACAGCTTAGATATGACATGCAGTAAAATTACAGTGGAAAGCACACTATCATTTTGTGTGTCTGTGAGTTCCTTTCCTAGACTAGTACCACTAACTATACATCTTAAATCTCCTACTGATTCCAATTAGAGCCCAGAAAACGAGAAAGTTTTGATTATCTTGGTATCTCAAATTCAATAGTTAAAAATTTCACCACTTTTGTGTTATAAAACTTAGTAAAGAAGAAAACTGAATGCAAGAAATCATAAGAAAGCAGATCAAATCAAAGTCTTCCGTCAGATTTCAGCTGCTTTAATGATGACTCAGTCTTTATGTATTTGGCTGTCTTATTCCACATATGACTTTGCTCATATCCAAAAAACGAGATATTCTTCCAAAGAAAAATATCTATCCATAGGCAATAAGGTCTTATATTTCTGTAATTTATAAATTTTCACACCGCTAATTCCTATATCAAAGAGATCCCTGTGTGTCTTCCTGAAAAAAAAGAAGTCAAAGGAAACATTTTTAGTAAACCTGTATATATATATTTTAAGTGATGTAATTTTGTTGGTGAAATAAATTTATATGAAAATGCTGAGGCATTATTCCCAAAAGTGAAAAAGATAGCTTGAAAAAATATGTAGGTCTGACTTTTTAAATGTCTGATAGCTTTTACAAAGAAATAAGATATCTTTGATCCCTTAGACAAGAAAATTACATATTTGCATATATATACACAGCCAAGAATTTGATATTAGTCTAGTAAAAACTTAGCAATCCCATCAAAATGCAACAATTAGTATGGTTACAACAATTCTCACGGCCCAGATCAATACACAAAAGTTTCATCAATAATATGCCTCAATAATATGCGTAAAATGTTTATACAAATAATTTCAGTTTTTCTGCCCTTCTTTGGTTTTAGGTTCATATTTTCATTGTCCTATGGTCAGCAGCATCAGTTTTCTTTAAGGAGAGAAATGGTGGGATGTCTAGCTGCTCAGCTGTATAACATATTCTGTGCAAGGAGGAATTTAAAGCTCTTGGTGTTGTCTCTTTCCTCCTGAGCCTTGGGATCTTTTTAGTTTTATGTTTCTTTATCACAGTTTACTTCCTTCTTACCGATTCCCATCTGAAGTTTGAAAGGTGTATATTGGCCTTTCCCAGCCTCAGCTGGTGTGAAGGGCTGCTGCTTGTTTCACAATTGTTACCTAGGTTTGTCAGATCTTCAGCATGTAATCTACTCACAGAGCTTCAGCTAGTCAGCTGGATCAGTTAATAGTAACTTGACTACTAGCCAGTTGTTAAAACACATAAAACAAATAAAATCATGCCAAGGTTCCACAAAAGTCCTTAAAATGTGACAGATCAATAAGAAGCCTACAGGTTTTTTTCAGTAACAGCAAAAATAATATTTAGCAGTCTATTTAGCAGCCACAAAGGTACCAAAAGTATGAATGAAACTTCTAAAAAATAAAGTCTCTAAGACTGTAATTTATAATTTTTTAAAGTGTTTTTCATGTTAAATTGTTTTGCACGGCTGGTCTCTTGAGTTTTGCTTTCTACTCTAACATCCACCTGTTATGTATCTCTTAAAACAATGTATAGGGAAACATGATTTTTTTTCTACTGCAATGATTCCCTTAAATCAGTAAGGAGAATATCAGTAGACAGGATATTTAGAAGACGTATATTAATGAAACTGAAAAATGTGACACGGAACAAGTAGACATGTGAGTTCTAGCATCTTTCTTCGCCGCGTTGCCTTCCCTCGAGCCACCCCTCTTCGAGGGAATCTGCGGCTGTCCTGCAGCGTCCCTGGCCACAGGGGTCGGCCACTGCTGACAGGAGCTGGCTGCTGTTCTTGCTGTGCTGTCCTTCCCGAGTGGGGAAGGGGGCTCGCAGAGTGTCAGCTGGGGAGGCGCTGGAGGCAAAGGAGGAGGGAAGGGTCTTCATGTGGGTTCCAGCAAGATGGTTTATTGTGGAGGGTTCAGGGACGAAGACACTGGGAAAGCTGAACATCAGAGTTTATAAGGAGAACATGGCAACCAATCAGGGAAGGGCAAATGGGCGGAGGGAAACTTGAGGGACAACCGGGGAACAAATCGGAACTGGGGAAGGAGGGACTGGGTAGGGAGGAACCAATGGGGTGTCGAAGTGAACAGAACTTTTGAGACCATAATGAATATTAACAGAGGACATACATATTAAACAGAGGACATACATAATAAACAGGGAATACAAACACGAGGTGGGAACGCACATATGTGGCAGTGGTCCGATGACCACGAGGGTGCTGCAGCCCTCCAGAGGGCTGAGCCACCGTCACATTTGTTCTGTTAAAATATTACATGTTTAACAATGTAATCTATGTTTTCTGATTAGAACTAATGATATAGACTGATTTTTAAACGCTTTGTGACAGGGTTTCCTATTTCCTGGGAACAATGCAAAGTTTCTCATCTTTAACTGCAGTCTCAAATATATCCCTACCCAGGAGGTTTTCCTCACTTTTTGCAATGTCTCTGAAGAGGGACTCCAAACATCTGATTCAGGTCAACAAAGGTGACACTGTTACCCAGCCTACAGAAGTGTCAGGTTATCTTTCGTTCACTCATACTACAGAGTGTACTGTACTACAGAGTACTAGAGAGGTACTTCTGTGCAAAGACAAACAGCCAGTTTTGTGGTCTTGAGAGAGGAAGTGATTGCAGCTGGGTGTTCCATAAAACCAGCTTGCTTTGAAGTGGCGAGCAAGGAGCACTTAGTCATAGCTGCTTGAGACAAAGTATTTTCATTCACATTAAAAAAGATGACCAGTAGCATTTTCCTGTCTCACAGCAAACCAGAAGTAGCTGTGTTGAAATACCTGAACAGAATCCTCATTCAAAACAGACAGCAACTTCCTCTCAAAACACAGACAAACCAAAACCAAACCCTTAAAAAAAAGCCAGAATTAATGGAATATGAGTATAGGGAAATGCCAAAATCTGGAACATGCCGTTTTTTTCTCTTATCTTCCTAAAACGCTCTATGATTCAACACTGACAATTTTGGGGGTTGATGTGGGGCTGATTTTATTTAACAATTAAGTTAGTACATTTTCAAAAGACTTGTTCTATTTGCATAAATAATCAAAATGTATTTTGCTCTAAAAGGCCATTTGGCTAGACTTAAGTCATAGAAATTGGGCACTTTATTCAGTGAAGTAGTTTGGAAAGCCTCATTTGTGGTTTGTCTGTAGTTTCAGAGAACATCTGCAGAAAACATATCTTCTGTGGTGTTATGCTTTCATCAGAATTAAGTCTCAGTATAGCATCCTTAGAAACTACATTTGGTAAGTTTTATAAACTCAATGGGTGTGATTTTTAGTTTGAAATAAATGTTCAGGCATGTAACAAGGGTAAATGCCTCTCTGATGTGATGTGATGAATAGGAGCAAAACTACCTACCATTGCTTAGGGCAGGGAATTGTAGCACACAGTCTCCTCAGGTTTCTTCCAACCTGAATTATCCTATGATGCTATGACATGCAATAAGAAGTTGGGACAGAGATTTATGGGGACAGTGGAAAGCTGAAGATGCTGGAGATAAAGGCAAGATGTGGCTCAATCATGAAAACGTCTCATTTGAGCTCTGAATCTCTTAACTTATTAGCAAGGTGAGATTTATGGTGAACATGCAAAAAATCTTATGTTCTAGTTTACGCTCGTCTGCAATTCCAGGATGCAGCCAACCTTAATAATAGCACTCAAAACTGACAAGTGTCTCTATGGTTGCTTAGTATCTTCTTTAGAGTGAGCTGCAATTTTTGTTCTTTCCTGTTAAAAGAGGCAGATTCTGAACACTGAAATTTAGTCTCCAGGCAACCATCCAGCTCTTCGGTGGCTGGCTAGACACCACTTGAATCATCTGTGTGCAGCGGTTAACAAACCACTGTCTGATGTAAGTCATGGATTGAAATTACAGCAATGAAAGAGGCATAGATTTTCTGTTTGAAACGAAATGGTTCCATCTTGACCTGTGTTAACATTATCCAGGGCAACATGTGCTGATGAAAAAAACATGGTGGAAGCAGTCTTACATGGTAATGTGTTTACAAATTCATATGCAAAACTTATTAAGTTCTGGAAATGGAAACTCTTTAGAATCGCACATGCACACGTGTATGTATATCATCTGCAGGGGATATAAATATACATGCATGTGTATACATATATGCATAGCTACAGATATAGTTCTAGAGCTAAATATATCAAAAGAGGAGAATATAACTTATGGCAGCAAGATTCCAATGTATAACTCTGGCATTTATTTTTCACACGCGACATCATAAAGACTGTGAAACTAGTCCAGCAGATAATCAACTCATATTACCATTTAAAAAGTACCTATTATAAACTTTTCAAAGCGTGACATATTTAATACCCCTAATCCCTACTTATTTATCTGGGGTTTTCTGTTTTCATGTACAAATTAATACTGAATCTCAAGTAGAGAAAGACTAATGGAGTAGTCCTAGGTTCAAGTCAAAATCTGTTAATATAAGCATATCTAAGTTTAATTTTGTGTATGTCAAAGCTTTATATTTCAGAGTGTCCACAATATAATTGAAGCCTTTTTAAAATCTGAAATTAGGACAAAAATAGTTAAAAACCATCATATTCCCAGTATGGTGCTTATGTACTGTTGAAACAATGATGTCACACAAAAGAATTTTGTTTGCTTTCTTAAGGACTGTTTGATTTTCTCATTCACTTTGCTAATTTGTTTCACAGGAAGTAATCGAAATAAAAAATGTAGTTTCTCTTAGTATTTTTGGTTTATATTTAGTACCTTAAGACTAAGATATCTAAGAATCCTTTTGGACTGTTTTCTATAATAAATAATAAATTTATTATAGAAAAAAATCTCTGCAGAACTAGTTGTAAAAAAAATTAAAATAAAAAATTGAGTAAAACACATCCAAGAGAAGTGATTTACTTACTCATCTTCTGTTTTTCCTAAAATAGAATATAGGGACTTTGCTTTCACATCATAGTTCAGAAAAAATATATGTTAAAGTTATTGAACTACAATTTAGTCTGTTTCCCACGCAGATGCCATTAAAATGTACAGGAAAGGTTACTAAGACCTTAAAAATGGCTGAGGATTCAAGACAAGTTCCAACAGAAAGGAACAAGATCACAGTAGTTCTGCTGTTCAGCATAGCAAGAAACAGAAATGATCTTCCTCAAGTATTAAGGACTCACAGAGGAACCGCCTGAGTCATGGTGTAAAAGGTGTAGAGCTGAGTCTTTGGAGTGCTGGTTCACTTTCCCCGGTACCTGTTAGGAAGGAAAAATTCTCCATATAGATCATTGTATGTTGATCCTGTGAAGACTTCTTCTGGCCAAAAAATGCTCCAAGCCCTATACCTACTTTATCTTCTGATCTCTTGGATCTGATGTCATGTGAAAGTAGTCTCCCTCCAAAACTATGACTACACATGTTCCTCTACATTGGAGTAACTTACTGTTAGACTGTAGTTTGTGCTGTCAAAACTTGTGTGTGTGAGCAGATGCCAGATTTCCACAGAGTTGATGCACAAAGGGAAAGTGCTAGAGCTCCAACTGTCAACACCTCTATTTGTGAGCAGATGCCAGGTCTCGGCAGAGTTACAACACAATGGAAAAATGCTTCAGCTGTCAACACCCTATATGGGAGCAGATGCTGGGTTTTGGCAGAGTTAAGTGTAAGAGAGAATTACAGTATTAGCACCAAGCTTGCAAGGGAAGTCCGGGATTTGCCAGAATTTCTATCAAAGAATTAAATAGCCTAGGATCTCTCCACTGACCACTGCCTCAGCTCATACATTGAGAAAAGGTGCTAGAAGTGTTTATATATTTGTCACCCACCTCTAAAAATTTCAATTAATGTAAATTGGGAGAACAACCAAATCAAAGCAAAACAAATAGATCTAAATAGTTGTCTGTTTTCCTACTGTTGAATTTAGTTTGTGATAGCAAGGTGTTGTTAAGCAATCAACATGTATCATTGTAGCTTGTAATGGTGAGAGAGAATATGCTTCATTAGGAAGGCTAAAAGACAGAAAACTCTACAGTCATGTAGAAGATTTTGTAAATGAGCGATTTAGATGACTCAAAGAAATATCAACAAAAGTATCAGCAAAACTACTTATATCGAAATATGATGTTATAAAACTGTGACTTAACAGGGTTTGATTACAATGTTCACTGTATTACTTACTTCACAAATAATGGAAAAATTATTCAAAACTACCAAGTGAGAATCAAAGTCACCAGGACAAAATCAAAGTTATCAATACAGAATCTTAGCGCACTATAATATAAGGTTCTATGTGATGTCAGTCACTGACCAAAGATCCATATGAGAGATGTTTGCCTCAATGAGGAACCTTGAGAGATGTCCCCACTCAGGAGTCAGCAGCCAGCTCAGAGACACCTCCCAGCTCAGATGCAGCCAGGTCCTGAGCAGGGAGAGCTCAAAGAATGCTTGCTTAGGCTGTCATATTTATGGAATAAAGTGGTTAGCTTGTAGTTAAATTACATGCAATGAGAAAGGTATGCATGAGACTCCTTAATTCTGTTCCTTGATAAATGAGCCTTGGAAAACCATTCACATGTCAGTCACACGATTGGTGCTCCAAACTCACTGTGTCACTCTTTCTTCATGGGCTTTCAAAGAACAGATTGGAACTAGCTATGTGCTTCGCCCAATAATGGCTTAGGCTCAACTTCTTTCAGAGATGGTACAGAACTACCACAAGACTGATTAACGACTTGAGTACATCCATCACAGAGGGACAGTGTTTTCAATACTTGCTTCTCTAAGTACCTTTATATCCTTGTGTGTAGCTACAACCACATATTTTGGGAATACTAACGCTGCTAAGATCTTCATGTACTTTGATTTAGAATGGAATATAAAGAAATATAAGAATAGTATTCTGAGGTTCATTCCAAGTGATAAAAACTGAGGAGAATTTTAATGTGCTGTTTGAGACCTCAGTAACTTAGGTCTACTGTAAATCTATAGAATCAGAGAATCAATAGAATAGTTTGGGTTGGAAGGGACCTTGAAAGGTCACCTAGTCCAACTCCCTGCCATGGGCACGGACATCGTCAACTAGATCATGTTGCTTCAAGGTCCATCCAATCTGACCTTGAACATTTACAGGGATGAAGCATCTACCACCTTTCTGGGCAACCTGTTCTAGTGTTTCACCACCCTCATTATGAAAAACTTCTTCCTTATACCTAATCTTAATCAAACCTCCTACAGTTTAAAATCATTACCTTTTGTCTTATCACATCAGGTACTGCTAGAAAATCTGTCCCCATCTTTCCTATAGGCCCACTCAAGTACTGAAAGGCTGCAATAATATCTTCCCAGAGCCTTCTTTCTCCAGGCTGAACAACCCCTGACTGTCTCAGCCTTTCCTCACAGGAGTGGTATTCCATTCTTCTTATCATTTTTGTGGCCCACCTCTAGACCCATTCCAGCATGTCCAGAGCTGAGCACAGTACTCCATGTGGGGTCTTACAAGAGTGGAGTAGAGGGGCAGAACCACCTCCTTTGACTTACGCAAAAAGCTCTCAAAAAATAAAAAATTATTTTATTAGTTTTAGAGATATAACTACTTACTACTTACATATTTAAATGGATTTTCTAAAAGAAGATTTTTTTTTTTTCAGTCTTGGGATGTGAAAATAAGTGCTTAGAGACATGATGGCATTTAACACCTGATGTGGATTGTTTCCCTATATGTCTGAACTCGGTGCTGTGTTAGGATTTGAGTTATTGGTTAGATCTTCCATCATTATAATTCATCATATAATTATTACATAATCATAATAATTCATCTTTTTTCTCTTGTCAGTGTAGATAAGGAGTTGAATCTGATTTGACTAAGAATGAAGAATAACACTTCTAGAGGTGTATTCCAAGAACTTGTTCAGGAGAACCAGATTCTTCTATTTTTACCAGACAGTAAGTGGTGATAGAAATAAGGGGTGACTCTGGATGGTGCCTCTGGTACAGTTTGTTGAATACTTGCTAGTCACTGACATAATTAAGAGTAGCCAGTGACTTAGGAAATTGAAGAATGAGTAAACTGTTGTTCAGTGTATACAGGAAGCAGGTGAACATGGCATTGTCCCAATGCAAAGTGGATAAACCTGCATTTATTCTGAAGTACACCAGTTATGTCAATATGTCTTACGCCAGAGTCAAGTCAGAGCGCAATGAGGAAACTTTAACTGGATAAAGTTACTTTATAAACACTGCTTATTATTTGCTGACCTTAGGCAACTAGAGCCAACATAGACTAACTCTTCAGTCACTCATAACTTTCTGCAAATGTCATCTGTCAGTCTGAAGTTGTCTAAATTTATCTCCATTCATAAGTAAACAAGGAGTTATAGTTTTCATTTTACTGAAGAATAATGAAAAATGAAATGTTATAGAATTTTCTGTGTCTTTCTTTTCAGGTAGCAGCTAATTAATATAATCAAGCCATTTAGGATGGGAATGCCAAAGGTAAAAGACTGGAAAAAAGTATTGTAAAAAAGATAGAAAACTATGTTAGAGATATAATAATAGATAAAATTGATTAAAAAATATATATACTGGTTTATTTCCAATATTCAGCCTAGAGCTCTCAAAGGTCACCTAGAGAAACTTTCTTCTGATGTATAATCTGAGTTTTATCAAAGTTATAGGCTTATTAAAAATAGATTAGGCATTTCTAAAACTTGGTTTTGTACAAGAAAGAGTTTTTTCCCATAAAATTTCTTATTAATAGAACACCTTGGACCTTAATTAGGAGAAAGTTTTAGAACATTTAGAATCACTTGCTATTTAGTGAGACCTGAGATATGACTGAGTAATGTTTGGATAACTCACAAATGAAAATATGAAGAAATCACTAAATACTTTAATTAAATAAGGAGTGTATTACTGCCAAAGGCTGAGTATTCTAACTTCTGAAAAAAACAGGTCCTAGCCCGATTAGAGATATTCAACAAACGAATAATCACTTGCTAAAAATTCTGTTACTTCATTTAGCCATCCTATTACTGAAGCTGGGGAACTTGAGAACTCTCTACCTGCACAGGGCACCAGATGTACTCCAGTTTAATTATATGCTTTTAGCTGTGCTATTGAGAAGCTGTCTCCTGCTTCAATTATCTTTGCTAGGTGCAGTTCTACTATATAAAAAAAATTAAATAAATTAGGATTTATCTAACGTATTCCAGATACTAAGCCAGCCAGATAGGAAAATATTCAGACACTTAACAATACTTCACAATATACCAATTTTCCTTTGCATACAGCAATATGCTTGTCCAAACACCCAGCTTAATTTCATAATTAACCATACCATAAACATTTGAACTTCTATTACCACACTCACACAATTCTGTGAATCAATCTCTGTTGAATCACCTACATGAAATTTATAGATATTCAACAGATTACATGTAAAGATTATTAAGGTACAACATAGCCACCAGGTCAATATCTAATCTAATTAAAAGTTAATCTAAAGTTATGTAAAAATGCAAGGTTAGCATTACAAACTGTCTTGCTTTACAGTATTTCTGGGGAAGAGAAAAGAAAAAAAAGAATTGAAAAAAACTCACATAACCTTTTCTACAAAATTTCAGGTCAAACATTTGCCAAGCAGAGTTTTGCAGATAATTAACAGTCTGTGTTAAAGAAAAAAAAAATTCTGTGTTGCATGCAGATGATAGTTCATATTTCGTAAGTACTTGTTTTCTGAGGTGTCTAATTAATCATCACTGCATTCCTGTTAAATAAATCAGCATTATTATCAACATATGACAGATAAAGAAAGGGATGGATGGCAAGTCATGTGTCACCAGACGACAGGTGGTTTAGCCAACATCACAGAGGAATTTTGCAGCAAACCAGCAACTAAAACCATGTAGCTGCTGAGCTTTGTGCTTTTGAATTCCAAAGCTTTGTGCTTTTGAATTCTGTCTGTGGCAAAACAACTTGGTTTCAAGACTGTGATGGAGACTATTTCTTCTGCATTTCTCAGAGTCCTAGTCATCTTTTTTCAGTTCTATTAAATTTAATTCTCTCTTCTCTATGCTTATGACACAGGTGAATTTCAATAATTTTTTTTTCACCATGAAAAGAAATCATGATGCAGATGGAAAACAGATTGACACAACAGTTACAGTTTCAGGTCAACTATTTTCGTGACTCTGACTATATACAGAGAAGTCTGGTGTTCACCTTCAGGCTTCTTGGCTACAATTCATTTTTTCTAAGATATGTTGTTACATGATATTGATGCATAATGCTTCTAAAACCATACAGGCCTGAATCAGGTTGATATTAAATGAATTCGTAAAGCTAAATTGGTACAGAGACTGATGCAAAAAGTCCTACTGAAAGCGTATCTGTATAACCAGATAGGATATAACCAGGTCAGAAAGGATATGAATTCTTTTAAAGCCATAGAAGTTCCCTTGTTAAAGAAAAAGAACAAAATACAATGGACCCTCTCATTTCCATTTCACCAGTTCTGTGGTTTATAAGAAAATCTCACTGAAGTCAGGAACTTCACTTCAGTTGCATCTTATATTACTTCAGAACTTGAGTAGGCTGTTGGAAAATCTACAGTGAGACACTTCCAATTTTCTCTTTCTTGGCCACACAGATGTGTGCTTAAACCAGCCCTAATAGTTAATGGGATATGCATGTGAACCACTGCATTGGGTTTATCTTAAAATGTCTGCATTTCTGTAATGGATTTTGTAAGTTTTTTTCCCCACTGTCCTTTAGACAATACCAGGCAGAAAACAGTACATGAATTTACTTGCTTATTTCTGGTTTTCTATCATGATTTTTTTTTTATCAGCTAAATAACAACCTGTGCAGGTCAATGTTCTGGAAACACACTGCAAGTGTAAGATAAAAAGTTTTCACCACATTCAACCCCACTAAGTTGTGATAATCCTTGTGAAGATTATTCTCCATTTTCTTGCAGTAAATTGAAAAAAAAAATCTTCTGGCCCTCCATCAGTGAAAAAACCCACAACACCTAAAAACCCGAGAGCATCATAAAATGCCAACTTTTTATTATCTCATGATACTTTCAGCTGAAAAATACTTTCAGCTGTTTACCAAAAGCTATATTTTTACCTTATCTCTCTCTTTTATCAAGTCAAGCCTTGTACTATTGCTTGCCCATCAGGACTGCAGATATTCAGGTTTTAGGCTCAGCTGTGAACATTCTCCCCACTAAAGCTAGACTAGATTTTAAAGGAACCTTTTTTACCCCCCTCCTATTAGTTCTTCACTGGTCTCAAGCATTGTTCTCAGTAGAAATTATTACTGACATCTATATTCCTGCAACAGAATGAAGGATGTTTCAAGAAACTAGGATTTCTTCAATGAAATGGACTGTCTGTTGTTCATGTTTGTCTAATCACGTGCTTTTCTCTCACAAGGACAAGCATGTTCCTGTATAAATTCCCATATAATACACTAAAAGTAAACATGAGGAGGGTGGGGTTTTTTGTTGTTAGTGATGTGAGTTTTTCCCCAAAATACTGAATAGACTGTGGAAAACTTAAGCGCAAAGGTATTTCAAGAAAATCAAGGAGTATAGATACATCCCTGACAGAAATATCAAAGCCTGAATGCAATTTATAGATCAAGAAGATCTAAATTTACCATTTACCAGGCAGTAATAGAGACGGCTCAGAACAAGGCTTCAGATGGCTGGAAGCCTTGTTCTTTTTCCTCAATTCTCACTAAAAATGTCTTTCAGAAGAGGAATATTTGATTCACACTTTGGAGTGACTCATAAGATTGAATTTTGCTTCCATTTCACATTCTTAAAGACACTCAAATACTGATTTGATGATCCCTACATAGACCTATAATGTGACAATGAATGTAAGAAAAGAAGTTGTTAAAGACTTACAGCTGCATATTAATGTAGACAAGATATGAATAACATAGTAATGAAATGACAAAATGGATTTGTGCTCAGTTATTGAATAAACTGTAGACAAATTGTGCATTCATGCGTGTCTCTACGGGATTGTGGAAACAGATCAATTGTAACATGAAAAAAACATGTGGCTCTGTATTAACCATAAAAGGCAAGGCTTAGTAACAGGGGCTGCAGGGTGTGTCAGTCAGACCAGGTTCTAGATGACTCTAAAAAGGATGGAGGCAACCCGTCGTGCCTCAAACCTTCAATCAGCCAGAGGAGCACGCTGTGCCTCTGATCAGATGTGCTTGAGGAAGGGTGACAGGTGCTAGGGGTAGGAGACAACAGAAAAGAAGAAAGGTGAGAGTAAGTTGGGGAGGAACCTCCAAAAAGGACCTGTGAGGAGGTAAGTAAAGAGACAAGTTTGGAAGAATGTTGAAGGGGATATTATTGGGGACATAACTGAAAATGGCCTGAAGGAAGAACTCTTGAATGAAAGAGGGATGCTCTGAGAAACTGCAGCCCATGGAGCAGCCATGTGAGATCAAAGACACCCCCAAAAGGCCTGTGGCCTGTGAAGGACACATGCTGGGGCAAGGGAACAGTGAGAAGCAAGGAACAGAAAGAAACCGCTGTACACTGACCACTGCATCACCAAAGGGCCTGGAAGGGACTGAGTGTCATGTGTGATGAAAAGAAAGGGAGTTAAATTGAAGAAGTGGGAGAGATTTGCTGGATTGCAGCAGAGCCTGGGGAGCAAGTAGAAAAGTAGGTTTTCTAAGTGTTGGTTTAATTAACTTCCCCTGTTAATACCTGAATCAGTAATTAAAAGTACATGTTAATTTAGAGTGAGTTTAACTGCGTGAAGTTCCTCAAGTCAAGGCTGCGGTGGGGTGGGGTGAGAAGCAAAGACTTTGACTGTGTCAGAGCTGCTCAGCAGCAATTAAAACATCCTTGTGTTATCAGCACTGTTTTCAGCACAAATCCGAAGCACATCCCCATACCAGCTATGTGAAGAAAGTTATCCCAGCATAACCAGCACACTCACCTTAGTATTTTCTTCTTTTGTCAGGTCTCATAATCAAGTCTCTTAATCCTTCTCTTGCACGTTTTTCCTGATGAGCAGGAGGAACACTCAGTCCCTTGACATTTACAGGTTCACGTGTGAGCACTTTCTGGCTTGATACCTTAGCTATTCCATTTTTTCAAAATAAACTCTTAACAATTTGTCATTGAGATTTTTAAATAGAAATATCACCCTAAAAGGTTTAAATTTTTCAGACTTAAGAGTAGCTGAAAAAATATCAGGCAGAAACAAATCTGAAGGGTAGAAGGTTTTACTATATAATGTAATCTCATTCCAGTTGCATGAGAAAGGAAAGGTAAAATAATTATCCCACTCATAGATCTTAATGTCTCCTCTGCTTATGCATGTTATTCTAAAACATTATTATATTCTCAAGATGATATTTATTGTTTTTTGATTAAGTGTTGACTGAATGCTAAATATAGGAGCTGTATTTTGATACTTGAAAGTGTTTTTATTGCGTGCAAGGAATGTGCATTCCAGAATGTGATTAGCTAATTAAAGTAAGTGAGGTGGAAGTTGAAATCAAAGTCTCACATGAACTATTGGGTTTGTTTGTATACAAATACAATTTTTGAGGATGAGAAAGCCTGGAGAACTGTGCTTGAGAACAATGAAACTGCATAATTTCTGTTAATATCACATTTGACACAACTTGCTAATATTTGTATGTATAAAAATATTTCTAACATTCTAATAAAAATAATTCTAGTTCAGTGTTCATCTTGTCGTTCTTATAAACTGTTGTTTCTTTTTCCTTAAAAAGATAGAAGATGCTTTAAATATAGTGAGGTTCATCCTTTATAGCTTTTATAGAGCCAAAATTTAGAAGTGAAAACTGAACAAGTGTTTTAAGCTTCCTTTTTAGTTGCTGGTGATAAATAAATATGTATCAGGTTTTGTTTAACTCTGCAACAGACATCTAAACAAGTCAGATGATCAATTTTATAGGATTCTATTTATCTTTGTGACTGCAGAGGACATCTAGAGTATTAGTATGAAGAAGGCACATGGATTGCATCTTGTTTTGCAAAATTGGCTTAATAATAATTTCTTTAGAAGACTAGAAAAAGATATTTGCTTTCCAGATTTGCTGCCAGTTCAGATACCTCCAAATATAAAACATTCTGTAACAAAATTAATACAAAAAGAAGTATTTTTTTTCTGTTAACATAATTATCCAACAGCATAAAGTAGATGTTTTTCTTTCTTTTACATGCTTAACAGTTCAACAGCTGAAGAATATAAAGAACCCTTTGATAATTTTTAGTAATTTTTCTGTGTTTCAAATAAAGCTTAATGAAGGTGCTTTATTACATTTTAGTAAAACAACACTTTACACTTGTCTTTTTTTCTCATTAATCAGGTAGGATTGAGACTATTTCGCAGAATGGTAATGCAGGAACAGGAAAGTGAAACGTCTTCTGATCTGTTAGTCAAGCTGAATTACAGATTGTCAGTCTTCTCAAAGCCATAAATAGGCAGAAATAATTTCACATCTGCTTTGAATTTATTGCTAGTTAAAAACAAGTTGTTGGTATTTTGAAGTACAGTATCAATATTTAATACAGCATTTCCCATCAAGGAACAGCCCCAGAAGGGGCCGGGAATAGTGCAGAACTGTATAAGAGAGTCAGCAAGTAGAGCCTCATTTCCTCTGTGTGAAAGTTATCACCATAAGCCCTTTGCCAGCTTTCTTCTTCCTCTATTATATCTACTCTCTGGTGGATGTCATATTAGAGACTGCAGCCAAAACTCCCTCCATTCTTCACCTACTGGTGCATGAAGGAATCTGTGACAGATGCTGCGGCATCATGCAGTATTCAAAGACCAATATATTAATTTAATAAATGTTTTTGCAGCCTTATGGCCTTGCCAAAGATTGCATTCGCAGTTAAATGGAAAGATAAAGATTGCCTCCTACAGGAACCGAAGATGGTGTTCAATATAGTGATGTCAGACTGTTTTTATGGCATATATCCAATGAAACAGCAACTAAAAAGAAAAACAGAGATAAGAAATTTCCATGTTTAATGGGATTAACAGTATTTTAAAAAGTACAACAGTTCTACCTAACATGTTAGTAACTGTGGGAAAAAAATATTTCAGGCTTAACAGGATGGTCCCTCTTGTCTTACAGAGTGAGGTGCCATCTGAAAACTGAAACTTTTGAACCAATGATCAACTTTAAAACATAAAATTTGATTTTTTTTTTTTCAGATTTTAGAATACCTTTCATGTGAAAAATGAGTTATAATTTCATAAGACAGAAATATACATATGTTAGTAAATTAAAATGCATCTTTTCCTGTTTATCTTTGTTCCAAATAAATAACTGGGTTTTTGCAGAGACTCGATTGACTGGAATTTGTTTTTATGATTTTATGATCAAGATGCAGCTGCTCACACTTGTTGGGATGATCATTGTGACTGACTGGATAATCATAGCAAAGGAGCAAGATCTGGGAAAAGAGGTTTAGTAGGTATCACCCCTCTACAGAAAGGCAGAAAATCACTCGAGATCCTGAGGCAAGCTAATGAACAGTACCTTTGAATATTGTAGGAACGTACATAAAAATCACTGGAGAATATTTTCCTAACAATTAAAGTGGCTAGAACTTAGTGATAGGTGTTGGGTTGCACAAACACGGGCAAGAAAATATAATGTCACCCGCTATTTCAAGCAACAGTGAAGCTGTATACTTGGGATCCTTTAGTGATGCTCTTTTTAACACATAGCTCTACCTGGATGCAAATGCATGCTGTATATAATGTTTGGTCAGCTGGGGTCATTTATGGAAAAGGAAAAGAAGTTACAAGCATGAATGCTCCACCTTATTCCATAGAACTCAGAAAACGAGACCTTATATTTTCAGTCAGTATTGTTGACTTGTACTGAATGTGCTTCAAATTGGGACAAATAAAAGGATCTTCGGAAATGAATTAATACAAAGACAAGACAGTCTGTGGATAAGCAATCTGCAATTTGGAATTTACAGTGCTGTGTGTGTGTTTTTTTCATTATAGAAAGTCACGGGTTAATTTTGAATGAATTTGTTTATTCGAGTAAAACAAACATCAATGACTTTATTTATTTTATTTATTTGGCCTTAATAGATTAAAGTGATGATAATTTTAGGTTTCCCAAGTAACAAAATCACATCAGCAACAAATATTTATAAGCTACTGTATAGACATTATACTGTAAATCATAAATATAAGGGAAAAAAAACTTTAATAAGAGAAGTGGAACATAAATTGATTTAAATATAAATTATACGGATTTAAACAAAATCTATACTATTTATATAATCAAAACACAAAAGGTGTAATTCTTATTTAGCATAACACAATTTTTATTCTAACATATGTAAATTTCATGGGGAAAGCAACTTTTCTTTTTACATTAAATGCCTTTTCTGCAAAGCATGAGGCAATTTTTTAAAAAATCTATCAGAATTTGTATAAAGTTTTATACTTGAAAACTATGGAGACCTCTTTCACATATAACGATGGGGAAAAAAAATTGAAAAAATGAAAAAAACCGACAGTATGAAAACCAAACAAAACCAGATTTTTTAGAATATTTATAGAACTCAGTCTTCCACTTCATACTGGTTCACTATCAAAATACAGGACTAGCACAGCAGAATCAAGGTTCATCATGTCCCCTGGACCTACTTCACTTTGTTTAGAACCAGACTGACTCCATTAACGCTTAGTCCAGGTTTCATAACCCTATATAATCTTCTCTACTTACTGTAGAATTTACAGATGTAGGCACAGAGCTGCACTAAGTTAAAACAAATCACTTCTAAGACCCCAACAAAATGAGTGATAAAGCCAAGAACAGAATAGAGACTCCTGAACCCTTTACCGTTGGTCTAATCAATAACAGATTTTTTCTCCCACTTTACAGCTTCTGTCTGGTTCTATTTTCTGGCCTTTCTTTTGTACACAAACAAAATCAAAAACCATAACGACAAGCAAACAAGCAAGAAACCCCAAACCCAAACAAAAAAAGGCAGATGTTCCAGAGTCTCTTTCCTTGGAAATTTATGTTGATGTTAGTTCACTCTGCAGATACACAGAGTATAAAAACTGTAACTTATTCTTTACAGATCACTGAAAGTAAATACCAGATCCTTCCTTTTCTTAGATATACCCACTTTCCACTTGGACATTTAACTGTGCTACAAGTCATAGTTCTTTTAGAAAGAAAGTCTCCAGACAGTTTTATATCAAAATAAATTGTCTGCATTGATATACTTGGTGTCAGTTCAATGACTAATTGTGAATTTAAAAGGCTCAGAATCATGATAAAATTCAAGCATCCTGTCTCTACATCTGATTAGTCCATGCCGAGGGGCAATGAGCAGTCAGTGGGAAAAATACTGCTCCATTAAACAGTATCTCTGGGCTTCCAAAGCCAATTTTTTTTGACAGACAATCTTCTTCTCAGAATCTGAGTAATTTCATTCTTGAGAAAATATGTTTTGATTATTGTAAATGATCAGGTGTTCTTTTTTTTTTTTACTCTTCTCGCATCAAGGTTCAACACAGTCCAAAGACACACTCTGACACACTGAACTGGACAATAAAAGGCTGTTTAAAATAAGGACTCTTCAGTACTGAGTCTGAATAAATTGTGTTTTAAATCTATAAGCCTGACAGTCATATGCTTATGTCTGTTTCTCTCTCTGTCTAACCTCCTAGACGATAAGATTTTAGAGACTTGAATACTAACATCAGAAACAAAGTCTTTGCAAACTAGTGAAATACAGAGATAGTTTAATGATGTTATTTTTCTGTTTTTACTGTATATGCTAACCTCAAATGTTGGGTTTGGTGTCTGGGGGTTTTTTTGGAAACTTTTTAATTTTAACCAAGGGCTAACACCAAAACTGTATTTTTAGTTCAGCAACTCTTAACTGTGAAAAGATAAATTGATTCTGATTGATACAGAACATGACTGTGTGTCATGTCATGGTGTGTCAATCCCAGAGAGTCAAAAACCTGTGTCTTCTGTGTTTAAAGACGAATCGTCACTGTGATAGCTCACCCTGAGATTTCTATACAGACTTCTTATAGTCAGGTAAATTTGCCAAATCATCTGAAGACTGTTTCCTTTGACAGTGCTTCAAAAGGGATATGCAAAAATTTGAGTCAGCCAGAACGCTCTTTCTGAACGTTTAGATCAGTGCCTGTTCTTTTCACACTCTGTCTGTCTGGACATATTTTTCTGATTCTTATGTATTTCTACACATTTCAGTTTTTCTCAAATTCCCACCAACCACAATTTTCACCAGATTTTCATGGTCAGTTGCTACTCTAATCTTATATACACACTATATTTAGTGTCTTTATATGTGTTTTCAAAGAATAAAAAAGGAAGTTAGCAGGATGAGCATGTGTCTCACAAAACTGTGGTGGGTTGACCCCGGCTGTGTACTGGTTGCCCACCAAAGCCGCTCTATCACTCCTCCTCCTCAGCTAGAAAGGTGAGAGAAAATACAATAAAAGCCTCATGGGTTGAGATAACAACAGGGTGAGATCACTCACCAAATACCATCATAGGCAAAACAGACTTGATTGAAATTTAATTTATTACCAATTAAGATCAGAGTAGGGTAATGAGAAACAAAACCTAAATTTTAAAAACACCTTCTCCTTACTCCTCCTTTCATCACATGTTGTCTTCTGCTTATTGCTCCCCAGGAAGAGGAATCACACTCTTCCCCCTACTTTTGTTTTTGGGTTTTTTTGGAGGGAGGGTTGTAATTGCTAAATACTGCTACATTTGAATAATATTAACTTCAGAAATAAAAGTCATTACTACAATTATTTTCTTTTTAAGCACTTTTGGTGCTTCTGTTACTCCAATGGGACATCAGTAATCCCAGGAATATTTTGCAAGTGACAGAGCACATTAACTTTTATAGGTCCTTCTTCAGCACTTACTTTTTTTCATGCTTCTTCAATATTAAGTTTTATTATACTTTCTGACATTCTATAAAAAACAATTGTTTTTATTCATTTGGGTATGATTTGGTTTATATAAGTGGTCAGATATTGAAGGCAGTGGGAGATGATGGGATACTACATGGGCAGTTTAAAAGATTTTAACAGACTTTTTTAACATGTCAATCTTTTCACTTTGATGAATATTAGAAGACCTCAAAAAAATTTCTCCTTATCTTGTGTAATCTATTCTTATTACTGGCTTAACTGTAGTTCTATAAGTGTTCATACTGATTTAGGTTGGGAAAGTTCAGGTCTTAGATTATATTGTTTTGAGAGATCAATTTATTTGTTTATAATTTTTTGGGTAGTAAAGGTTTATAATTTTAAAACATTTTGTGACAGAGACATTCTGTTGCCATATATCTATGCACAAAATTTTGTGTAACAGAACCTTAATTTTTGCTCAGTTTTCAGAGAAATACATTTTGTATTGTACTTTTAATAAATGTCATGTCTAAGCTGCATTACCTGTGCGATTTTTTCCTACTTAACCTAAGCCAAAGTAATTTTTAAGTGATTAAGTGGGAATGTCAGACAACCTAGGAGTTATTCATAAAGGAAATATGAAGAGTCGGTTTATAAGAACATACCCTACCTGGTTTCACTCTAGCTCATAATAATTAAGATAGAAATCAGATACCAAGGCCTTCTGTTGCTGGACCAGAGATAGATGCAAAAGCTGTTTTGAAAACCTTGCTGAGAGTTGATATGAATGCATGCAAGCTTGCAGAGATCAAAATAAATAAATTAAAAAGACACTTTCAAGAGGCAGAAATTAGTAAGATTAATAAAGGCTTAAAAAGTGTAAAGAAATACTAACATGGAGGTTTGAAGAACCTAAGCATAAGAGACCATACTATTTGAATTCTCCTCTTATTCCAAGATATGTTAAAATGAAAGAATAATGCCTATTATAAAGACCAACAACAAAAGGCTCTAGGAGAAAAGGAAACACAAAAGTATGCACTTAGTCATCTACTTTTGAATGGCCAAAAGATCACCAAAATTTGTGTTGCCATCATAACCAGCATAATAGTACCAGTAACAATATAGATACCGAGATTTACCAATAAAATACATTTTTGCATTCCTTAAAATTCTTAAAAGATTAGATAATGCATTAAAAGGTTGACACTTATGTTACTCAGGACTTAAAAAATATTTATCAGAGAAGTATGTTGGAATTCTATTCCTAATTTTATAGAATGAGTGTGGTCTAAAGAGATAAAATTAGAACTTATTTAACATTTTCAGGATACTTTCTGTAGTTAATTTCTGCATGCTTCAAAGTAGGTTAATACATTTGTCTTTTGAAACTTAGTTTCAGTAAGCAAAAAAATATTAAAACTATCAATTGAACTTAAAAATCATACATATTCTTTAAATAGATAATCTAATTGTAAACTTTCTTATGATAGACAGCTTCAGCAAAAAAGGAAAAGAGTAGTTACTGATGCTGAAATGTGTACCTTCTCTAGAGGCGTGTTAAGTAGGAACACGAAGAGGAAAAAATTGCAAATCTATGGCAAAATGATTTTGCAGGTAATACAAATTTTCTACATTTTCAGAGAAATCAGTGTTGGTGTAAATGTAAAGAAGGATTGCAATTTCTTGTCTTGTAAAAAGGAGAGGATTTCAGAAGCAAATTTCCATACAGAGATAAGAGTTTAACAATTTAACAATATTTTTAGTGTAATAGTCTTACTTTGAAGTATATTTTTTACTTTTCCTTCTTGTTTTAGAATATGTGTACTTCGTAACTGTACCTAAAAGGTTAACCTATCTTCATTGTAAAATAATTATTTCTTTTGTCAGAACTCATATTTGCCTGTAGTAATTGTTTCTTTGATTGAAAAGATTATGCTAATTGAAAATGTTAATATGTGTGCATTCAATACACACATAAAATATATTGAAATACATTACTCTTCCATAGTCTTTAAACACATAGCTTTGAATACCCTCAACAGTTTTTAGCTGGTCAGATCACTTTTTAAAATTTTTTTTGTTTCCCCTCAGTATTGCTAAGCAAGTCCCTTCTTCCATTTCTGCCCTATTACTTCAGGGAAGAAACACCTAGGGTTATTGACTGCGTCTTGGAGTGGGGCAAATACATAAAACCCAATTAATTCCTAATAAATAAAACATAAAATGTCTCTTCTGAAAAATATAAAAACAGTTCACACTTTTAGGATCTGACCAAAAAAACCCCAAAAATCTAATAGATAACAAAACAGAGGCAAAGCAATGAGTTGTCACTCCAGTTACTGATAAAATCTGTAGCACTTCTCCACTCCACTAGCCAAGACATGTGTCAATCTTAGTATGAACACAGGAGGTACAATTCTCCTCTATTTATTAAACTTCAACTATACGAATCCTAGGCTGGACTTCAACTTTTCATTCCCTTCTTAATTACAAACCCATAACCTCCCAACCATATTTTCTGTTTCTGATTTCTGGATTTTTTGTGCAATAATTTGTGTTTAAAAATATAAGAGGAGAAAAGTGACAAAAGAGTTCCATCACACTAAGCAGGTATGGTTCAGCACAGGCTAGTCAACTCTAAATACTGACCTACTGCAGAGGCACTACATCAGAAACCTAGTGGGGAAACGGTAAGCCTGACAAAGCAGCTCTCCTTGGAAAAAGAAAAAGAAATGGTAGCAAAAGTATATTTTCCTCTTCCAAATTTTAAGTGAAGTTTTTTTTTTTTCTTTCTCCCCTTGTTTTAGTCAACTGTAAAGAAGCACGATTTTTAAGCATAGTAGACTAAGGGATTACCAAAGGCTATGCAATATCAAACTACGTTTCTGTCTTTTACAGGTGGATGTGTATACCTTCCCTGTTAGAATCACTGCAAACATTGTCACAGACTGAGACAAGAAAAGCTCTTCACTGAATTTACCTATTTGTGCATTCTTGGGTATGTAGAAAAGATGGGGAGTGTGGAAATGGATGGATTGCATAATTGACACATAAACACTGTTTGAAGGTTATAGTCCCATCAGGACTCAATTTATACTATAGGTCAAAATAGCAAATTCCCAGTCCAAGATGTGATAGAGAGCAAAAAGCCTTGGGCACCAAGATTAATTATGTTTGAAGTGTGGCAACAACTTCTTTAAAATAAAGAACTACATATATCTAGACCTAAAATCCATCCCATAAACTCTGATAGATCCCATAGATGATTCACAGCCTCTTTTATTTTCAAGTCATGACTCTCATGCATTTGCAATGCATTTACACCAAAAAAATTGTACGAATTATGCAAGATTAACATTCTAGTATGCTCCTTTTAAAATTTATTTCCACTTTTCGAGACACTCTGTGTGTGTGTGTGTGTGTGTGTGTGTGTATAATAGTGACCTGGGAAGAAAAACACCATCATTTTGAGCATGTCAGCCTTAATTCTTTTTCACCCAGCAGTATGTATGGAGCAATCATATGGTATGGAATATCCCTAGGGGCATTTGGGATTAGTTGTCCTGTTTGTGTCCCCTCCTAACTTCTTTGCATCCCCAGTCTCCTCACCGATGGGCTGGCATGAGAAGCAGAAAATGGAGTGACTCTGTGTCAGTGCTGTTCAGAAATAATGAAAACATCCCTGTGTTATCAGCACCGTTTTCAGCACAAATCCAAAACACAGCCCCATACCAGCTACTGTGAAGAACATTAACACTATCCCAGCCAAAGCCAACACAGTACAATGCTTGCACAACCTGTCAGGTATTGCATAAAGATACATGTTCTTGAATGCCAAAGCAAAAATTATAGGAATGGGAATTTGCTGAGAGTTTTTAATTTTAAACACAGAGAAGAATAACCAATTTTAAAGCAATATTGGACTTAATAACCAGAAAAACAAAACACACAACCAAAACAAACCAAACAAAAAAACCCCCTACCCACAGCCCATAACCTGTAAGCCATAATTTGCCCTTAGAGTTACATAAAGTATTTTCTGAGGTAAAAGAAAAGAAAGTCATTTGAAAGCTTTGTGGGATATTTTTTAAAATGTTTTTAGAAAACGAATATATTTTTCTGGCTCAACCACTAAAATTTTTAAGTATTCATATTATATATATATTTTGAAAAAACAACTAGTCTTTAAGAACTCTTATTCTTGAAACACAGCAGTTTCTTCAAGAAAATATGAAAATAGATAAATATAGAATAATATATTACCAGAAAAGAGTAAAAATGAAACCCTGAGCTCTTTCCATGATGATAGATAACGAGACTGCTCAATTCATCTGACCTGTTGAAATGTGCTCTCTGATCTTGTTAACACAAAGAGGAGATATTTTGAAATGGGCTCACAATATGTTAAAAGGGCAAAGTTATGTGTGCAGATGGGAAAGGAGTGAGGTAAGTTCAAATTTTCTAAGGCAAAACACAATTTCATTATGATGATTTAAATCAGTTTTGTCTTTATTTGTGTTGTCCCTTTTAACACTTCATAACTCCAGAAATTTTATGAAAGAGAATTCAGAAATACATTTCTTCATGAAATTCCCATATTGTTATAATTTTTTTTCTATTAGTTTTAAAAAACTGATATTTAGGGGTTTTAACTTGGAAATAAACTGTCCACTGCAGATCTGAAGTCTCAGCTTCCCAGCTATCATCACAAAGCTGAATGAGTCCATGCCCAAAGAAATCTTCCTCAAGCAGATGCTGCCACAACATCAGAAGTGCAAAGCTTCCTGCCAACTCAGCTTTAGGATTTAGATTCCCTGAATATCCTAAAAAGAAACCCTCTCTCCATGGAGTATCCTGGCTAAAGATAGACCGAGTAGGTGATGTCATATCCAGTTCCATGGCAGATAGCTGACATTTTCAGATTGCCAGAGAGATAGGCTTGTTGGCAAGAAACCTTATCCTGGGAAATCTGCCTGGTTTCTGTTGAAGATTCAAGAAAATCAACACCTTCCTGCAAAATTTAACGATTTTATTCATAAGTATTCAAATTAAAAGAGATCTGAAAAAAACCCACAAAGATATGTTCCTTTAGAAAGCTTCCTAAATAGGACTCTGTCAAGGCTGCCACTCTGAACTGTATCCTTAACATTGACTCAATTAAGTAACTGTAATGAGGTTGTCTTACTTCATAGATATATCTCAAATTTTGCATTACCAATTAAAATACCGTTTAGCCAGCACTATCATTTAATCAGGTCTGTGATAATAACTTGCAATTTTTTGGGGTTTAGGGGAGGTTAACAGTTCAGACCTTTTGGTTTTTTCTTATTACTTCTTTGGAAAATTACATGGGACCGTTCAATTGTTGCGAGTATGTAATCAAGCCATCAACGTAATAAAATGCCTTTTTAATGAATGAAATTTTCCCATTACTTTATACATTAGACTATCTAGATACCATTGATGGCTTTCCTAACATATATCTCAGTTTTTGGTGGAGAAATATATCCAGTTTGAATGGATCAATTTGAACAACATGTTTTGGGGAGCAGAATGAAACAGAATCAAGAACAACCAGAATAGCCGGTCCGGAATTACAAAATAAATTTGATTAACACTGTGTAGGTATCACACGTCTCTCAAAGTAACAGGCAAAATAATTCTACAAAACTGTCTAGATTTTTCAGACAAGATAAAAGTCAAAGCTGAAGAGAATCATTTTATCTGTCCTCATGTTGGAAGAAAATGCTTCCCAGTTTTATGGCGGATGTACTTACATTAGGTAGAAGTGGGTGAACTTTTGAATTGGAGAAGTCTGAAACCAAGAAAATCTATAAGTAGACTTATAAATACTTTTTAAAAAAAATTAGCTTTGCTGATCCTGGTAATTTCCTCTTCATCTCTGAGTTTGTGAGCCTTTAAGACTTGGTACCTTTCCTAGTGCTACATGAATTTAACATTATTTTAAGAAAATGTATTGGCATTGTCATGTTTCAAATGCTCCTAGACCATCAGATATAATGTATTCCTTATAATTTTATTAACCCCTCAATCTTTTAAGATCAAAGACTAAAAACTCTATATAAATCACATATCTAGCTCAAAAGAGAAAATAAAATGTGTGTCGTGTCTTGTCAGAGTCAACATGATTCTAGATGATTTGTCCCTTACATTGAAGAAATTAATTTGAAGTCATGACTTAAGCCTTTGTGCTGCATGTATGATATAGGAAACTTGGTATGAGTGTGGAGTTTCTATCGTGTGGAAAATCTATGAGTTTCATCAGGACCTTTAAGTGCACTAACTCATTTATTTAACCTAAAGCTTTATTTTTGCTTAGCCACTTGTTGAGCAGAGACCATACTCTATTAAAATTATAGAGTGAATTACTCATCTGATGATCTCTCCTCTTTGAAACACTGTATTCAATGCTGTTTCCAAAATAAGTTGCCGAAATATGCTCCACAATAACTTATAATGCTACTGCTTGTTTTTCTGACTCTGGCCTTCAACTTCGCCTGACAATCTCAATTCCATCATGAGTTAAAAAAGGCATTTCTGATACTTTTTCTGTCAATAGTAATTGACAGAAAAAAAACCAATAATGGTACTTTGACCTGTTATTCTCTATTTTTTTTTTTTGGACAGGTTTTATTTTCTACTTTCCCACTAAAGAATGATTGTGTAAAATATTGGTGTAGTGTGTTGACCCTGCTTAGATGCCAGTCAACTCACCAAAGCCTTCTCATATGGGCAGGGGGGAGAAAATATCATGAAAGTCCTACTAGGAAACCTGCTTCTGTTGAACTTCTCTCTCCATGGTCTGCCAGGACCCTGCTCCAGCACAGGCCTCCCACAGATTCACAGCATCCTCTCAGGCATCCACCTGCTCCAGCATGGGTGTCCTCCATGGGCTGCAGGTGGATCTCAGCATCCCCATGGATCCCCATGGGCTGCAGGGGCACAGCTGCTTCACCATGATCTACATTCTGGGCTACAGGGGAATCTCAGCTCCAGTGCTTGGACCACCTCCTGCCTCTCCTTCTGCACTGACCTTGGTGTCTGCAGAGTTCTTTCTCTCACAAATTCTTACCCCACTCTTGTTTGGCCACAATTGCATCTGCACAATAGCTTTTTTACCTTCATCACAGAGGTATTATCAGTGCCTTGGCCAGAGGCTCCTGGAGCCGGCTGCCATTGGCTCTGTCAGACACGGGGGAAGCTTCTGGCAGCTTCTCAAAGAAGCCACCCCTGTAGCTCCCCCACTACCAAAACCTGGCCACACAAACAAAATACAATTGGTCTGTGGTAAAACCATATTGAATCTTCTGGTTTTTTCACTATCTGAAGCGTGTGTTCAAGGCTGGCAAGTGAGCTAAAGCTTAGATCTTTGTTGTTTTGGAGAAAGGTTTAATGGACAACAGTCCTTTGGTATGAAATTCTGTTCATTAAAGCTTGAATCTGCTGCAGTTTTCTTTGCATGACGCGTAACAAAACAAAAGAAACCAAAGAATAGTAACACTTGATATTCAGACCCCCGACTAAGTATACAAGTGAGAAGAAGAAGTTGTCATTTCAAAGTGCTTTCCTTAGTTTGGTTAGGTGTTTCTTTAGTCTTTTCTAATTTTATTTTTTCTTCCTAAAAGATAGAAAATTTTCTAGAAATTCTTTCTTTGGCACCCTTTCATGAACTCTGTTACTGTATGTTTCTTTTGGGTGCAATTTAATCTTTATTTAAAGTGCTCATTATGATAAAATGCTAAAAACTTTCCAAAAAAGATGATTATAATTCTGTGTATTCATACAGTCAAGCATTTCAGTGAAGGTAAACATTGCATACTTCTGCATGTAAAAAGGACTGTTGAATTTTAAATATTTGTGCTCTGGGAGATGATCCTTACCAGTTAAAACCAACCAAACAAACAAGAAAACAAAAGGTCTTATGTCTACTACCAATAAGAGATGGAATATATTTGATTATATTAAATTTTATTGTAAACTATATTTGTAATTGCACACATTTGCCATTTAATACTTGACTGAAGTATTAACACCATATTATGTATATTCGTATTTTAAAATCTGAAATCTGAATTTATTATTTGGAATCCAAATGGTCTCATGCTGGAGCAGAGTGAAGCAAACAGACATCAGAGTTGACAACTTGTACTGTCTTTCCCTCCTCAAGTGCCCTGGGTACAGAATCAAAAAATCAGAGAATGATTTGGGTTGGAAGGGACATTAAAGATCATCTAGTTCCAAGCCCCCTGTGATGAACAGGTGTTGCAGCAGCTGAACCAATGGCCGTGGTAGCTGGGGGGCCAGAAGGCCCAGGTACAGTATTGACCCGCTGGTGGACCGACTCCAAGGTTTAAAGATCCCCCCTTAATTCTGTGAGAATGGCTTCTTCCATCAAACCTTGTAATCCTATGTAGATCCCCTATAAGGATGTAATCCAGCCCCCTGCTCTGCCCTCTCCTTCTCCCCATTGGTTGTTGTTGTATTACCCCGCTCCCTCCTGGACCCCTTTATATGTTTGTCCTGAGCAGAAGTCCTCCCCTTCCATCCCTGGATCCTTCCATCCCTGGATCCTTCTGTCCCTGGATCCCTTCGAATAAACCCATCGGAATTCCATACGGAGGCCGCCTCTCTTCCTCTGGTTGCGCCTGGGCGAGTTATCCCCGTGTGAGAGTGGCTGCGTGCTTCCATCACACGGGTGAGAGAGAGCAAGCCAGCGAGTGTGCCAAGGGGCACCGCCGGGGGGTCCTCGCTGAGGACCCCTCTGGAACAAGCAGCAGCTCCTCCATCAGCCACCCGCATGGCGATAAACAGGGACATCTTCCACTACACCACGTCGCTCAAGACCCCATCCAGCCTGGCCTTGAGCAGTTCCATGGATGGGGCATCAACAATTTCTCAGTGCAACCTGTTCCAGTACCTCACCACCCTCACAATAAAGAATTTATTCCCTATGTGTAATCTGGTATGCTTAGAAGCAAGGTTCTGGTTATGGAAACAAGACTAATACATGTTATTTTGATAAATTGTGTAAGGCATTAACTTTTTGGTGTTATAGCAGTAGCATGTGGACAAGCCAGCATCTTCCACATGGTAATTTGATATAAACAAAAAAATCAAATGCCATCATTTTATTGCATTTTAAGATCATAATTCATTTTAGTAGCTAATTGTTTTTACAATATACTACTGATAAGTCAATTAGAAAAGTTTATTTAATATCTTTAAAAATACAGGGGCTCAACATTTATTTGTCAAACATAGGATTACTTAATACAAAACCAATTTGTTTCAAAACATTTTTGGAGGTGGTAAATTTAACTAGCTTATCAAAAGACTGATTTAATGGATGTTGATACATTAATTGGTGTCATTCTGTTGTTGATCTAAGCAAATACAAAGTCTTGACTGAAGAACAGTTGCAGGCTTGGTTAATATTAAGAATCACCAGTATGAAGTCTGTGTCGCAGTGTTATGTTTCTGCCATTGTGTACTTTTTGTATTGTGTGATTCACGTGTGTGACTAGAAATGTGATTTGAAGTTGTTTGTTAAAAATAATGGAACTGATTAAAAATTTGTGTATATATATGCAAACACTTGAACTGTGAAACTGTTTCTTTTAGTGCATCATTTCTTAAAAGAGAACAGAAAAAACTAAATGTAGCATTTCTGTGTATCTCCTGAAAAGATATAAAATTATCTAATTATTTATGCCTCTTTGCAGGTAAAGGTTATTCTTTCAGCCCACTTTTTTTAGGGATACAAGGCAAGCCAGTCAATCTCCTCTCCATTCTTGCAAGTCTAAGTATGAATTTAAGCTAATCTTTCAGCACTATGAGTGACTATAGGATACACTTTATTTTGGAGGAGGTATTAATGTCCTTTAATATTAATGCTCTAGAATACCCTTCCTAAAGGATTCCAGGGTTTATGTTTGTATATTTTAGTTTCTATCTTAACAACATTGCAATGAAGCATCACAGAATAAGTTGAAATCTGTCTGATTAATTATGTTTATTTTTGGATTTCCGACCCGTATGAGTAAAGATTTGCAGACATTGGGAAAGTCATTATGAAATGAGACTGTTGTGCATGTAAAACTCAGTAAGTCTTTCAATATGCTAGTAAAATTGTGAAACTGGTTTTAGGCTGCATTTTTCTCCTAGTAAATAATACTGAAATAGGAATCTTCTAAATACTTACGTAAAGACTTTTTTTTTTAACGGTAGTTGATTGCAAAGTAAATGAGATGTTAATTTATCGTATTGTAGGAAAAGATGTTTTAGGGCATCTGGCTTCTCAAAACCTGAGAATAGAGGAATTTAGGAGGTCAAAATATATATTAAAAAAAAAAAACAAGCAAAGAAAAGGCAATCAAGAAAGGGTGATAGGTCATCTGCTTCTTTTATGCTATACCTATTTATGCAGCACAATAATTTAAATCTACATGCACTTAATAATCTTATCAAGACTAGATTTTTAAACAGTAATATTACAATGGAAATAATATCTGAAACATGTTATTGCTTTTTACTGCATCATAATAGCAGTTAGTAATAATGTGAGAGCTACTGCAGAGCTTTTGAAATGGTATATGGAGTGTGTGCATGTCTGTCTGTCTGCGTGTGTGACAAGGTGACAAACTAAATGTTTCTCTAAGCAGAGCTGGTCATTTGGTGATTCATAAGCCATGGAAATTTAGAGGCGATTAGATACAGAAGGGACTGTGGACCTTCTTATGCTTGTTACTCTTTTGAAGTTGCAAATGTTCCAGTGAGGTTTTAAAGACATATCTCAAGGAAATATGAAAAATTGAGAAAACTTTCAAATGTCTCCATATCAAAAACAAATGCAAAAATTTGTTTGTCTAAAATTTCACTGGATGGTTTCAAGTAGTGAGGAGAAGAACATTGGAAAATAATTGTTTTCTCTGTTCTTGGAAAATTTGCTCTCTTTTAGAGCATTCAGTGAGCTTTGCATGTGAAAATTATAACAGGTCCTTCTTCAGACTGATCAATCTGAAAAATATGTCTTATTTTTCTACTGCATTAGATGCTATTCTCCCATTTTAAAAAACAAAAGTTTTTTATTCTTTAGCATATTGCCATATATATTGCTTTTTCCTGTGGTTTTTTTTTTTTTTTAACTAGGAAGCATCTTTATTTTTTCACGTCTTTGAGCACTTTCCAATCCTTTCATTAGTTTTGTATTATTGTAGCACTGTATGCCTTAATAAGCTGTTTTTTGGAGGTGTTAAACAGTTGCAGCTCTTAGTGATTTCTGCTAGAGAAAGAATATTGTAGAAGTATATCTAATGCATTCTTCCTGTCATTGTTTTGGGAGGGAGAACTGCTGTGAAGACAGTTAAATTACTCTTCATATATAAAAGCTTGATTATGAAAGAAGTACCAAATGCTTTTAAAGCTTTCTAGTATACCAGTGAGTATGATGACTGAGTTTTATGGACATTTACGAGAATTTTAAATTTCCATGTCACATCTACTTTGGAGATGTGCTTTTGCATACCAAAAGTTTCAAGATTTGAGGCTTCTTGGTCCCTTTTTTCAATATTTCTTCATTATGCCAAAAACAGGCAAGCAGAAGAGCCTTTCCAATGTAATCTGAGCAAGTCACACAGTGACTTCTCTCCAAAATTTAATCTTGTAAAGATTAAATATCTACTCTGATAGGCTTTCTCCATGAAGTTGTCTCTTCCCTAACACTTTTCACAGACCATATTTTTTTAATCCATGCAGATTCAGGAACCTCCAGGGTAAACTGCAGCTTGTTCTTTGTAACCATGACATTGTTCGACCATTCCATGATTCTATGACCTCTAAGTTCATACTGAGGGGAAAAGGAGTGGAGAGGAGAAACAGAATAATCTGAGGTTTCATTCATGTCATAAAACATGCAATAAAATAGTGTCACTGAAACTGCAGGAGAAACAGAAACTTTGCAACAACATCTTTTACGTGTTAGAGAATTAGGCATTACTTTATTCTAGCCAGCATATGCAGTGGAAATCATTCCATCCACACATGCCCATGCTGTGCAGGGAAATCATTACATCACATATGGTTCTTCAGCAAACTTTTCTCGTATTTATACATAAAAAAACCCAAAGAAATTCTCATTCATTGGTTCTCTATTACACAATTATTAGTATTCGATCTCCTGTTGGTTATTGATCCCTTCACCTTTGATGCTTGTTTGGTCCTCATTCTTTGGTTCTCTTACTGATCTTTTCCCATACTGGGTGTCTCTGACTGCACCAGGGGGTAATGATTGTTAGTGTCTGTTTATTTCCTCTCCATCTTCTGGCTACTCCCAATCCGTAGATGTTAAACTCTCATATTCAAATCTTCTTTTTGTTGATCGAGGCTCATCATGCCTCACCCAGGGAAACTCAAATCCTCAGTAAACAGAATCTTTTGAAGAGAAACTTCAACTGCCCTCCCCCTGGACAAAGGCAAACTAACCCAGGACTAAAGTTAAAAAGAGAATTTTAAAGTTGTATTGTTTCCAACAATACTATATTAAATATCTTTTAAAGATATCTTAGTGAGAAATGATTCCAGACTATTCAAGAAACCTGGTATAAATAGCAATTCTTCCCAAAGAGATTACCTTCTAGCACTTAGTACTTTATAAACAGATGAGACAAACAAACAGGTTAGAGTGAGGTGCAGGACAGTGTGTTCAGATGTTTTTTAGACAGCTACAGAAGTCACAATATATTTCTTTTTGCCATTGTCAGATTGTAGTTTATTGACGATTTGTTTCAATTTTTGCTTCCTCAAATACTGAATTTCACAGCAATGTACAGTTTACAACTTCATAAAACTGGTAGGTAAAGTAGAAAGTTATTAAGGTCTCCTTAAAAATATGTAAATATCAGTTCACAAGGTACTTATAGTTCACGAAGGGCAGTTAAACCGTAGAAAAGGAATGCCTGAAGCAAATTAAATTCAGAGTAGTTTTTGAAACAAAAGTTGGAAACCCCCCCTTACTGTTAAAACAGATAGAATTGTAAAATAGGCTTCAAATTGGTTAATTAATACGGTATAAATAATCATCGCTAAGGGTCTCTTTTTTTTCCTGAAAGAGTCCTGCACAAATTAAAATTGCTCCCCCATTATCTCCATCTCATGTCCTTTCAAGATAAAGTAAAGGTACAAATTCTTACTGAGTCCTTAGGGTTCAATTCACCTGAAAAGTAGTTGTGACCTTCTGTACTGAGCAAGTCTATAAAAAAGCAGCAGGTGGTGTCTCTGTGCCAGTTTGACCTATCCAGATGCAAGGTTATTTGGCATGCAAAGTGCACCTTTGGAATATCGATGAAGGCAATCGCATCCTTCAGAGGGGAAAGGGAAATGAGAAATGTGTTGTAGGTACCCGAAGAAACAGAAGTTTTACAGATGTTCTTTAAGGAAACGTCATTGAATTATTTAATGGAATAAATGGAACCTAGAGCATGACCACAACAAAAAAATACTGCCTTAATTTTAAAGAGGTGATTTTTAAATTTACAGTTCTGCATACATAACTACTGATGACAATAAACCATTGAAAGAAGGGGAAGAAATACCACTTACAACTATGACCTTTGATGGGCCTGATCTAAAACATAACAAAATAACGAAGAATCTCTTTCTTCATTTAGTCTGCTTTTGCCATAGCAAGTTTACCTTTTGAAGTGCGCGGGCAGTGCCAGAAGATAACATTAGAGAATTAAGTCCAAAGCGACTCTTCTTAGCTGTCTTTGGGGTTGTGTATCCTGTTGTTAAGCGAACAAGTTTTTAAAAAAGGGGTTCTGCAGGACTGAAGGTGTCCCCTGCTATCTGAATGTTTTGCATTCAATGTCCTGCATAACACCTATGTTTAATACTAAAACGAGATATCTCTTACAGCTCTTAGAGATGGATTGGGCATATGATCTTTGTCACTAGCCATACAAATACAGTAAATATACAGTGAAATGGCCTGATTATTTGCAGAAGTTTTACACTTCATTGCTTATCGGAACTTTACCTACAAACTTAAAACATTTTTCTATTTAAAGTACAGCTTTGCAACTAATGATAAGGAAATATTTTGTTTTCTTGTTTCCCAGAGTTGCCTTTTTCAGACCTTACACTTTCTAAGGATTATGTGAGTCTTGCACAAGAATTTGGACTTTGTTGTCATATCTTAGCCCTTCCAATTTATGTAATTGAAAATAAGGATAAATGGACCAAGTTAGTTTTGAAACTTTTATTAAAAATTTCTGAGCTGTGGAAGAACAAAATCTATATTCTTTTACAGAGCATCATTATTTTAGTCCTAGTAGAGCTCCCTGCCATTTATCTGAGGATGGAAAAGGCAAACAATATAACAAAGGTAAGGAACTGGTCATAGTGATGCAGTTTTTGTGGACAGAGGAAGAAGATCAGAGAAGATAAGCAGCTTTTTTTGATCATCATGGCTAGGCCTACATAATGGCAATCACTTTTTGCTGCTTACATATCAAGTCTCAGAATTCAGTATCATTAACAATACAGGAAGAGACAAGGAATGATGTCAAGACACAAAATATTTCAATGGCATAGCAAGGATGTACTTTTAAGAAACTTTTTGAATCAACACCACTGTTACTAAAGAAAAGTACTGACACATTTTCCCTGAAAAAATAATAATAAAAATAATGTTGGCTAAATAACTAAATATTCAAATTATGTTGCTTCACTTAGGTGATTATATTCAACTAGGAAAGAACTTTGTAAAATAACCTGAAACAATTTTTCAGTTATATTAATTTACTTCTTTTTTTCATATGGTAGTACTCACCCAGATTTCTGAAGTCCACTTTCACTACAAGAAAATACATTCTTTACATAGAAGTGGTTTTGTGCAAGAAAGTTGCGCTATTTGGCAGTTTGATATTTCTGGCCATAGATTTGAATAATATTTCCTATACGCAGGTCAAATAGGAAATACACATAGTTCAATATATAAATATTGAACTATATAAAGTATTTTTTAAAGCAAGCTAAAAAAACCCTAAACAAATATAAAAAGAACTTTCCGTTTCTTATGGGTAGAAGCGGTGGAACTTCTCACAAGACAAACTTAGAGCAGTAAGATCACTGTCAAAACTGATGGGTTCTACATTCCTCTTTGCTGAGAAGTGAAGAATCAATGTAGTTCTAGGTGAGTCATTTTTAGTGAAAGAAGAAGCAGAAAAGAAGTGAGGAAAAAGACTGACAGAGAGCATGAATTTACAAGTCAAATGAATAGAATATAAGTTTGGGGTTTTTTTTCAGAAAAACACACGTACTTAGTTGAAACCTTACATTTCTGAATATGGCATTTCGTGAATCTTTCTGAAAAAAAGATTTTTGATAGTGGAATGCAGTGAAACAACTCTTTTTAATTAACTATTGTTAAGGACACTTTCTAGTCTGACCATTCACGAGACTCTGACTGTCCCAGTGCCAGAGACTTTATCTGCTGGGACCCAAGTCCCTTCACAGCGGGCAGCTCCACTGAGCCGACGGGTGGCTCACTTGCTCCCGACACACCCCACTCACATGCACTCAGACCACGTTTCCCACCAGTTTGACCCCAGGTTTCCCACCAGTTTGAGCCCAGGCTTCCCATAGCAGAGTCTCAGATGTCTCCTTCCATAAAGCCATTTAGTCATGGCACTGTAACACAGGAACTGCTCCACCTGTTGTCTCCGAGGAAGGATCCTTGACAAAGGAACCCCTGGGCTTTTATACCCTCACAATTCAAGTGCCAGCAACTCTGGCTCATCCTCCTGACTCCTGGACTCCTGCTGTGTCTCCCAGTGTCCACCCACCTGGTTGTTGCCACTGGTTTTGTGCCCTTTGTTATCCCGAAGGTTATCAGTTCACAGTTTCTTGTCTCAGACTCCCACCCAGAGCTCAATTGGCACCTCAATCTTCAGTTTGCAAACCGAGCAACCTGATGTATTCCTCAACAGTGTAAGACTTTCACGTTGTTAAACATTAAGATATTTTTATCTAAGAAATACTACTTAAGGTCCTTCAAAAATAAGCAACAGTGGTGTTCCTTGCTTTCAGTAATTAGTACTCCAATGCCAAATGCATCTCAAATACGACATTATGCTGTCAAATCTTTGACATAAGTCTATTTATGCTGAACCAGATCTGTGCCCGATTGTAGTCTAAATCATCGACTTTGTTCTCATTTAGCAGCAGTGTATAACCTTAAACTTTTGTTTTCTGAGAGTCTTTTCCCTGCTGCTAGATGCGAATTTTAGAGGGGTATTATCATCTTGTTGTAATGAAATTACCACTGGTATGCAAAACTTTGATACAGAAATGGCACAGGGTAACTTGATACAAGGGTGGCTTGTTGCCTTGCCCAAAGACTGATGTTCTGATAAAGTCCATCAACTTTTGGCCATATGCACATAGCAACTAATGAAGATTAACGCTCAAGTAGCTTGGTGTTAATGTTATAAAAGGTAGTCTCCATTTAGGACGAGAGAACTACATCACTTGCATACATCTTTAGCTCTATTTGAATGCAAAATATGCTAAATTGCAAGTACGGGTGTGTCATAAAAACGGTGGAAAAATGCATAACATTTCATCGGCAATAAACGATCTCATAAAGATTCTAGCTCCAACAGAGAAATCACTATCTTTTTAGTTTACAGGGCAGGAAGCCCAAGTTCTCAGTCACAGGAAGTTTACTGACAGGTAAATCTAGACAAAGAGACCTAGACACTTTCAAGAGCTTTATATAAACTTTTCTCTTTTTTTGAGCTGGTAGTCTGGTAGATCTTTTTGAATAATATCCAGTAGTTTTGTTCTAAGAAACCTGTACACTTCTCTCCTGAGTGTTGCTTTGGTTGAGCTATTATCTTCAGAAAAGAAGGGCAAGACCAACAAGCCTGCCTCCAGTGTAAGAATGGGAGACAGGTCTTTTGTCAGGGAAGAGTATAGAGGAAAACTTCTAATAGAAGAGTAGGAGTTGGTATTCATAAGAACAGAGGAGTTATTTCACTAGTAGGGAGGGAATTCTTGAAGAAGCTTTATGATAAACTAGTGCTTGGCCTCTGCAGATCTGTGGTTATTGCCCTTGTGCTGTCAAAGCACCAATTAACCTGTGGGAATTTGATTGCATGTTTTCATGTTGCAGCTGAGGAGATAATAAAGAAGTTTATAAAACCAAATAAGAATATCTGCGAAACTGTGTTTAGGGTTTGATTATGTATATTGCCTCTATTTTTTTTTCTACCTTTATTGATAAAACAATAATAAGCAAAGATCTTTAAAGAAGTTTATATTTTTTCTGTTTCTATCAGTGATAATTGCTTTGATAACCATGCTAAACCTTTCCAATATTATGATCAGCTGTAGTGTGAAATATAAGGGGTTATTGATCAGAGTCCAGGTCAGAATAATTCTAAGAACCCATTACAAAACAATATATTTCTAAATAATCTCTTAGTTGCTTCAGACACAATCACGGTCTGCATGAATGAATTTATTTCTAACAACAATTGTGCATTCTATAATCTATTTTCTATAGAGCAAAATATTTCAGAAGTTATTTATTCCATTCTTTTTCTTCCTGTGTTTTTGTTTGTTCTATTTCTATGGAGAATAAAGTAAAAACATAAAAAGATTAATTTTCAGGATGCAAAAATAAAACATACTGGCATTTCCAAATGCAGTCATTCTATTGAGAAAGTAAAATATTTTGATATCTTCAAAATATTACCCCTAATTTTTAAAGGAGGTCAGCTGAAATTATTTACTGAGTTTAGCTTATTTCTTAGACAAGTCCAATTAACTTCTGGCTCAATAGCTTTGCTTCTTATAAAACAATTAATACAATTTTAAGCTAAAAAAATCCCAGATGCAAGTATATATTTATTCAATTATTAAAGCATAACAACATTTTCATATTCTTATATTTATCACTTCAAAAGTACAGAATCTCAGAATCGTGGGTAAGATTGGAAAGAATCACAGTGGGTCATCTGGTCCAACCTCCCTGCTCAAGCAGGGCCATCCTAGATGGCATGGCACAGGGCTGTGTCCAGATGGCTCTCAAATATCTCCAGTGAGGGAGACTCCACAACGTCTCTGGGCAACCTGTTCCGTGTGTGGTCACTGCACAGTAAAGAAGTTCTTCTTCATGTTCAGGTGGAACTTCCTGTACATCAGTTTGTGCCTGTTGCTTGGCACCACTGAGCAGAGCCTGGCCCCATCCAGATATCCATACTGATAGACATTGGTCAAGTCCCCTCTCACTCATCTCTTCTCAAGGCTGAACAGGCCCAGCTCCCTCAGCCTGTCCTTATAACAGAGATGCTCTGGTCCCTTCATCACCTTTGTTCCCCTCCTCTGGACCTGCTCCAGGAGCTCCATGTCTCCCTTGTATGGAGGAGCCCAGAACTGGACACAGCACTCCAGATGCACCTCACCAGGGCTGAGTAGAGGGGCAGGATCACCTCCCTCAACCTGTTGGCAATGCTCTCCCTAATGCACTCCAGTAGTTGCCAATTTAATTCAGAAATAATCCTTCGCAAGGTTTTATGCGTTCTAAATTGTATCATATACATTAATATCAGTCAACAAAATTTTGACATATTCTTCTCAATCATAAATTAAATAAATACTCAAATATCTCATAAGCATAATTTAAATCATTTTTATGGTAAAGTAATTCAGCATTAAAACAGTTGCAGCTCTTAGAAAATAGTTTTTTCAGCAAAGAAATAGATATAAATTCTTTAAAAAATAATAAAATTATTATCTGTAAAAATAAAATTATTATTCTCCTCTTCTGTGTATGTCCTGTGGGTACTGTCTCTGAAAAATTTTTGGATTGTACAGTACATACAGATTTTGCATCTATAATGCTTTCTTTAATTCTTCTAAGTATATCAAGAGCATTAGCAAAATTTAAATCTCTCTGTCTTAACATGTTTTCTTTTTCTCTCTCTAGGCTTGACGTTATTTGTCTTTTCATCTATTTAAACATGAATCATTCTATGAACCAGTGCACTAAATGCTCACCTAAAGATAAATTCCTGCAAAGCAGTTTCCTCCTTATCGTTTGGTTCTCAGAGGTTCTGCTTTCCAAAGGCAATAAGAGTTTCTGCCAGTTTTTGTCCCCAGTCCAAGTTATTTATCAAGAGTAGCAAATGTTTTATCCAAAGCTTCACAATTACGAAGAATATTTGATAAGAAAAATTATATAATGTCCTCCCTTAATCCAACCTCACAGAAGTGCATAAGAACTAAAAATAGCAAGAATCCCACAGATCTTCCATAAGTGAAAAATCAATTAAGACAATCCTAAGACTAGTATCCATCATTTATCAGTTGAACAAGGAAGATTGTAACCATTTAGTGGGACTTACTTTGCTTATGCCTTTTTTTTGATGCTACTACTGCTGCATATCATGAGGTTACACAGACCCAAAATGGCTAAGATACAAAAAGATTGACAGATACTAAGTCTAAGATTGACAGATACTGTCCACATTAAGGGATTTTCCATATATACACATATATGAACATATATTAAATTTCCTATATTCCTATATAATTAAAGTAAGATGAAAGTGTGATAGTGGCTCCTAATAATATATGCATTTGCAGTGTGAGTAGGCTAGATGGGATAAGTGACAAATGATGACATATTAGCAACCCAAACATCTCACAAAATTGTGGCCCTGATCTTTATCTCACAAAGATGTCATAGGACTCATGGAGATCTTTTGTTTAGAAGGATGAAAGTTACAAGATAAGTTCTTGAATTGTTGAAAATGTGATTTGAAGAGAGGAAAAAACAGTCTTTTCATAAAAGATGCAAAGTATCCCTGAGGGACTTGATAACACAGTGAAAACTGGTTTGATATACCGCTAACAGATCAGTACGACAATTATGAATGTGACTACAATGTCTCCCTGGTTGATATTTAAATGCTGATTTTATCTTGTTTTAAAATGTCAGAATTAACAAAATGTTTTATTCCTAGATATTGCTAATGTTTTGTTGCAATGGGTGGTAGCGGGGGGGCCCGGAAGACCAAGGGACCATGGTTGGGTCCAAGAAACCCCCCTCCGGGTTTGTTGTAAAAGCTTCTCCCATCACCTCTTATGAATATTCATGCACCCCTGCAAGATGTAACCAAAGCCCCCATTCCTGCCCCTCTCTCCTCATCGGTTGTTTTGTATTGCCCACTCCCTTCTCCCTCTCTCCCCACTGGCTGTTTTGCATTACCCGCCCCCTTCGGGACCCTCTCATAATCCCCAGCCGAACGGAAGTTCGCCCTCTTGGTTCCTGGGACACCGATGCGGGACCTACTCTTCCCTGGGGTCCTGCCCAATAAAATCTTCAGCTGTCCAGCCAAGAGCCACCTCCGAAACCTCTGGAGGCCACCTGAACCAACGACACGCAGGGTGGTTGTTGGTTACCATCGCCCTGGGTGGGGAACAGCTGGCTAGCAGGGGTCTGGCCCCGCCCAGGACCCCTCAGCGAAGGGATCCTGTGGAACACGTGCAGCTGCTCTCACCTGGCACCACAGAACCTGCGTGAGGCGGGTTAATGTTTAGCAGAGAAAAATATACGGGAATGTTAATAGGGTAGAAAACTTAATATCTGTCAGCATATTAAAAATATTTTAATAGAATGCTTATTTTTTTCAAAAAGTCTTTAGGAAGACTCATTTAATGTAGTGTGAATCTTTACCGTACTTGTAAAATCTAGAGCACATGCATCATTATGGACCAAAATGTGAAGTACTAGGCTCATCATAAAACAGTGCAGTACTGCACAGCACAGGTTGAGCTTGACATATGAAATGTAGGCTCCTTTTGTAACTTGATGATTGTTTCTATTTTTAGTAAATAGAATTTAGGATTTAAGCACCTGCTTTGCTCCCTCATAATTTCAACATCTGTGGAAGGTTTCTTGTGCTTTGTCATTCAGTTAGAGGCACTAGTGACAGTCTCTTGACTGCTTCATTTATCACTGTACATTCCGTTCTGCATTTGGAATTGATTGTTTCAAAGATGCAGCCTACTTTGAGTTCAGCAGGCAATTTTATGCATTGTCTGAAATGTCTTGCTTTGTGCTAATAATAAAATCTTTTTAAAAGATATTTATCAAGGTCTAAGTAATAAAACAGTTTGGAGTAGGCTTCAGCCTCTAAATTAAGATACATGTCTTTTTTCAACAGAGACTGAAAGCCCTGTATAGTGTTCCTCTATGGAGCATCTCAGTTGTTTGAACTGTACTGGTTAATTTGCAACAGGAGTCAGAATTTCTAAATTGCAAAGGAGAAACGTGCATTACCGCACTGACTGTTAATAAAATTCCTAATATGTTCCCTCTTCATAAAAATAAAGGATTTCTTATAACTTAATTGACTTTGTCATCTTTTTAAACTTCTCTAGAGACTGCTTTTTAAACCTTGAAATTTTGCCTGCGGGCTTCTACAGAGACTCTTCTTTGTATATTACATACCACAGAAAAATATATATATATATTTTGAAATGTATAATGCAGCATTTTGTGCTGAGGTGAACAATTAGAAATATCACACCAATAATGGTTCAAAGTGGGAGAATTTTACTGCCTGGGAGGTTTTGGATATGGGAATTTAAATTCATTAACCTTGAAGAAATCTATTTTAAATTCTGTCATTAATTTCACATGCCAGTCATTATAATTTTCAATGCTATGAAGAGCCTTTTCAGTTGGGTATTAGAAGGTTGCTTTGCCTGAGAAAAAAAGATGGATCCTTCTTACCCACTGCCTTTCCTTGAGCTCTAGTTTTGTAAAAAATCGCATGTTTACGATGCATTTGGTGTTTGCGTGGTCTGAAAGTTAGTTTGCCAGTTTGAACAGCAAATACCAATATACATTAAAGAGGGAGGATGTAGGACTCTTTTTAATGTTAAACTTCTCTGTCTCATTTTTAATTATATACGGTACTTAAAAACATGAATAATATTTTTATCTTTGATGGCAGTTAACTATTGATTTCTTTGGCTTTAGGTTAGCACTAGTAATATTGACTATGGAAGCTTCAAAGTTGTGTTGATTTTATCTTGAATACATTTTCTTTCATTAGTAGCTCATTATCAAGCTATTGTAAAGACAGTTTCTCTGTATGATATATGATTTCCTAAGAAATTAATAACATGATAAAAATTCCAGTAGCAGGAACATTGAATTTGTTCAAGTCAGGAACAGGAAGAGTAGCTTGAATATGTCTTTCCATATACTGTCTTTTTCCTGATGTCAGAGTGGTTAGAGCATGGATGAAGAACTAAGTTAATTCTGGGGTTCACCAGTACACAAACTTCAGAATCAGCTATAAGTGTTAATGAATGACAGTGAGTTCAAATGAAAATGGAACTGCTAGGTTTAACATGTAGGAAAATATTTATTTTTAGAATAGAGATCAAATTGTAGAAGAACTATAGTTTTCTTTCATTAATCTTTAATCCAAAGCATCAGACTTGGTGTTCTGGAAGCAAAAAGAAATAATAAATTGGCTTTTATAGTGAAAGAATTAGGTGTTACAGATAAAATACTTCAGTACTTTTTGAAAAGTCTGTACTTTCCTACAGACTTTGGAAAAGACCAAATAAAAGTTAAACTACCAATTTCCTTTTTTTCCCCAATGTTTTTGTCCCATACTTCAGTATGGGACCTGATACGGTGTAGTCCACCATTTTCTGTTGCAAAATAATATCTAAGAGCAATAATGATAAAGGAATTCTAGCAAAAAAAAAAAAAAATCTTCCCAAGACTGCTATTGCAAAAATGAGATTAGTTCCAAAGAAAAAAATTATTTGTAACCTTGATCACTCTAATTTACCTGGGTTATCTTCAAAGAATCTCGCAGTTTGATTTTCTATCTATGAATGAGTCCAAAACCTTCTATATTGGAGAGCCAGGGATTAAGAAAAAAAGTCACCCAAGAAAAAAAGATTCAGATCAGCTATTTTTTTTCCCTGAAACTCTACACAACTGCATTACGTTTAACATGTTCCCCCAAAAGCTGTTCTCTGTTTTTCCTGCCAACAGGCACATAAAAATTCTCAAGTATAAGCTCTGGAGAGGAAAATAAACACTTAAAAATCCCATACTCAATCAATACCTAATATCAAAAAACCCAAAAACCTGAAAAAGAGCAAAATTTGAAAAATGTAAAGAATCTCAGTAATTCTGAAATGGGGTTGCTTTAATCATATTAGAGTATTAGCAGAAAACTTCTGAATCCTTTGAATTCTTGTTATACAAAACACATTGATTTTTGTCCTGTTCTGATGCTAGATTTATATTATATCCACTCTCATACTTTTTATTAAGAATTATACTTAAAAGAATACATTCATTTTCTTTCAGATATTTCCTCAGTTTTTTCCTTCTTTTTTGTGTTCACAGTTTAATTTAGATACACTCATTATCTCTATTTTGTTTGTTCTTTTTCTTATTGTATCTCAGTAGTCTATCTGAAATCTCTCCTGTATGCAGATTATTGTAACTGCATTCTATGATTAGTTTATTACAGTGCAACCTTCCTAGAACTTTGACCTTTTTCTGTAAATTGAGGTACAACACATATGAATCATATACTTGGGGGGGGTTGTTGTCTCTTGTTTGAAAGCTATGATCAAACAATTTTTCACTGATAGGTTTATTTTTTCTAGTAGATTCCTTTGCATTTAATGTAGATTTAACAAAGAGGTAGAGGAAAAGTATGTTAGAAAGCTTAGATGTAAACAACTTTTGAAATTCCCTGATCTTTCTTGTATATAAGTGCACCCACATTCAGGAAGGAAAAAATAAGAATTTGCTGACTCTGTATGGAATCCAAGCAGTAACTGTGACATTCTTAAGTATATGGAAACTAAAACAACATCCTCTCATTTGGGTGTGTTACTGGAGTGGTCAACAACCTTGTTTTATCCTATCCTAAATTTCTAAAAAGAAAGAAAATGATGGGCTTATGAGACAGCAGTTAGCCTTAACACTACGACTTAAAATATTTCATAAATCCTTATATTTCAAAAACTGCGATAGTTTTCATATATAGAGTTCTTCAAAGTCTTTTTGGTTTGTTTTTTCTGATTGGTAGCATAATGTCATTTTCATTCATGAAAATTCCTTATGGAAAGATTTAGACTTTGTCCTTATTTCAGCTAAATATTGGGTGCTCATCTATTTTGTATTGTTGGTTTCTTTCATTCCAAGGAGGAAAAACAAGTCACTTGCTAACTCTGTAAAATCAGCAGCCCTTCAGAATTTCATATTTTAGCTTCCTCAGTTTAAAAGTAACATACCAAAAAAGCCTACAAGATCTACAAAACCAATCTTTATATCAAACCATTATTTGTTTAGCTCTATCTAGATGTAGGGATGTAAAGCTTGAATATGCATAGGTAAACACAGTGATAAGCTGGAGGAAGAGCCAGACCCAGACCTGTGAGTTGACTGATTTTACTCTAAAGAGTGAAAGGACAAAGACACAGACCAGAAGCTTCAGAACAGCTTCATTGCTCTGGTAGAATGTGAGGGAAGAAGACTCTAGAGCAGTGCCAGAGCCAGCCAAGCCTGAAATGCGAGTCAGCATCAAAGGAAAGCAGCAGGCAGTAATGGTTGGAGACTTCCGTGGGGATTGGAGGCCCCATGCATTGTTGACTTTATGAACATTGAAGTGATGTGTTGATAGGTGTGCCATAAACAATTGGGTTTTTGTTGTTTAACTTACAGTAAACTGGGAAAAGCCCATGAACAACTCATGTGTTTGCTGTCTGAGGAGACTCGTTGCTTGCCTTAGGCCCAGATAACAGATGATATGGAGAGACTTCTGAGGTTTGTCCAGCCCTTGGATTATTTTCTGCTGCTGTTCACGCACATGGACACCGGTGGTACTGTGAGGGAAGATATGAACCACATCAAGAGTTGTTTCACAGCTCTGCGTGTGAGAGCGAGGGGCATAATAACCCACACTGTTTCACCTCAGTCCCGATGGTTAAAGAGAAGGGCTTGATTAGGAGCAAATGGATACTGCAGATCAATCACTGGTTGCACAGCTGGTGTCATACAGTGATTTGGCTTTTATATCACGCTATCTGTTTTGAGGATTGAGGACTGCTGGACAGGCCTAGTTGTTCAGGTCAAAATGTGGAAGAAGTAGCAGTAGAAGAAGAAGGAAAGAAATAGGGACCCCATTCTTATATTTTGTCATTTTTAAATGAAAAATTATTAATAATTTCCAAAACAGCAAGGATTTTCCTGTTTCATCAAAGAATTTTTTTCCCAACAGTTATACTTTTAGTATACAATTCAGTTTATATCTTTTCATTTTTTTGCTCCCTTTTTCACATATCTCATATGGAGACCTAGTCTTCCAATAAATACCTCAACATAAGTGCATGGTATGTGTTTTATAAAGATTCAAGGGTAATATCACAATTTACCCTTGATGAACAGTGAGAGAGTCATATGCATTGGTAATTAGCGAAGATTCTTCTTCTTGAGTATATGGTAATCATAACTGCCTAAGGCTGGATGGTGGAATGTCCTTTATACAAGAAGAGAAGAAAAGCAGTACAGAGATGAGAAAGAACACAGATTTAGAGAACTATAACGACATGAAGGAAGGTGCATGTTTTCACCATTTGACAAGAGGATATGTTCTTTTTTAACCTCATCTAACTCACTCTGCTAATTTGCCAAAGGAGGGTGCTGGAGGGGAGAGTGATTGCACTCCACTCAAGGCTGTATGGTTCAATTTGTAGGTTTTATTCAGGATATCATGATATTGCCCTTTTCAAACATATTTAACATCTACAATGCACTATCCATTTAAAAGTAATCTATCTGTCCTCCCATTTGTACCCCCTAAAGAAGAATCTCTCCACCGGACCTCTCAACAATGAAACCCCTTGTGAGCTTTCAGTTGCAGAGGCTCTGGCAGTAGTGTTTCAACAGAATATTGATGCTTAGAAGTGACTGAGGACAAGAAAGCAGTGGGTGTGAGGAGTCATCACAGAAATGATCTGGTGTAACCCTAGGATCTGCATAAACTACAATATATATTCATAAAATTAGACAAATTCTTTTAACAACCAAAGATAAATGATCGTGTTAAAATTGACTGAGCCACCAGAATCAAAGGGTAGTGATCACTGGTTTGACATCAGCAGTGACCTGTAACAAATGGAATACCTCAAGGGTCAACACTGAGAAACGTTGAGCTTTTTTAAGTGTTCAATATCTTAATCAATTATCTGGATGATAACATAGAATTCACTCTCAGCAAATGTGTGAACATTACTGTGAACATTACTATATAAGGGGAGTGACTGATATACCAAATGTCAGAGCTATTGTCCTGAGGGACTTGTAAAAAGCTGACAACTGAGCCAAAAGAAATCTATTAAATTTCAGCAAGGAGACTGTACATCAGTGCAGGTTAGAATACCAAACAGCTAAATAACAATGTACCATGCACCTAGGTATGATTCTCGCTTATCCTTTCCCTGTCTCCAGTTACTTGAAATTTAGAGATTATGTCAACCAACGTGTAATCTCTGTGTAAACCTCCAGGAAAAAGTTGTAACAGACTTCCAGGAGAAGAACTGGCCCTGGACGAAATAAGTCAACAACATACTGAAGCTTTTGTTGTCCTTTTTGTTTTGTTCTATAGAATTGGAAATATATATGATATCCCAACTGATGGCTCATATCCATTGCCATCACTGGTTAGAGGAGGCACTGGTCTAGGCTGGGCTTGGGGGGAATTTCACAGAATTCTAATTAAATTGCAAATTCCTTCAGTAAATCTCTAATGCCAGCAGTCTGATTCAAAGACCACTGAAAGCAGCATACAAGGAATTGGAGTGAATTATATTCCATATTAGTGTCAGTTCATTGTTTATATACATGGTCAGTAAATCTATAGCAGTAGCAAAAAGGTGTATACAAGTACATTCATATGCACAAGGAGGAATATGCTCAGACATTTACTGAGGAATTATGGTGTGGAATCAGAACAATCAAATTACATCTATATGGCATCTCAAAAGTAGCATAGCAAACATAGGACTTCTAGTGGAAATATTTCTTCTGAGTTCCTTATCTGAATGAGTTTTGCCCTTTCAGTTGCACGGTAGAAGTTATTTTTCTACAGAGACGAAGAAGGCTGCTGATTCATGTACACTGATCTACACCAATGAATTAATGAGGAAAGAAAATGATCCAGTATATATCCAGTAATGTGTAAGTTATAGTTCATTACAGAGAATTCCACACATTGTTTCTCAAAAGAACTTTGAAGTGACAGGAAAAAGTTAACAGAATGTTCCCCGTGTGACACTAACCAAAGGTGTTAATACATTGTACGAACAGGGCAATACTGAATATCAGTATAGTGATTATATAATCTGCATATTTTCTAACAATGAATAGGATGGATTATCTGTACCTAATATGCAGGAATGATTTGGCAAAATTAAGAGAGGGTTGTGGAAAGAAGCACAGAACTGAAGATTTACTCTTGAAGTACTAACAAAATTAGTGTAATCATTATGCAAAATGCATTGGTGGAAGAAAACCATGATTGGTATAGGCTATATTTTTTTTAAAAAAGTATTTTGGCACAAAACAAATGTATTGGTGGGTAAATGTTGATATTGGGTCTCATATCCATCATATGCTGTTGGAAGATTTCACTTCACATTAGTCTTAATTTGGTGTCCTATGTGGTAAGTCCCAACTACTGATGTAATTCAAAGCTTTCAGAAGAACTATCATATCATAAAACCTTTGCTTCTTTGAGTGTGGGCTCTTTGGGGAATCTCTCTGGATGCCTCACATTCTATTTTCTCCTGTCTCATCAATATGATGATGGCAGATGAAGACACATGTCTGTTGTCCCCACCACCATTGCCTAGACAAATACTAATGTGCCAAATCTTTAAATTAGATCCTGTGAAATTTTCAAGTGGTGCAATGTGTCTGCTGTCTTCTCCATCTTCCCACTAGGTTTGGTGCCTCAGCATGAGGCACCCTAGACGGGCTGTGAGAGATTTAATCTGAATGCCCAGGTCACAGGACACCCTCTTTCCTGGAGCAGAGCAGATGGATGGGATAAGTAAGGTAACTTTAACTCAAATGAGAAACTGGTGCTTTCTTCCTGGGCTACGACAACAACATCTATGACATTTTGGTGGTTCTGTTCTGCATTTTGGTAGATGCTGTTTGCCCCTCTGCCACTGAGTCCTGAGATTGTCATCTGACAAGGATAAATAAATGAATGGTAGAGGAAAAGGGTTAACATTAAACCATTAGGTTAGTAAAAATCAGGAACAGAAGCAGAAAGCTGGGAGAAAAATGTGATGGTCAAAATCATCATCATCATGATGTTAGCCAACATGATTCCATAGAAACTAACTCTGGAAAATCTTGCCGATATGGTCTTACTGAAGGGACAAACAATACACTTGCAGTGGTGCTAAGAGTGAAAGAATCTTAGCAATTGCCACATTTTCCAGATCCAGCAGTCCCCTCTCCTCCAGGAGATCTGAACATCTAAAGGACTATAAAGTTCTGTAGTCCGGGAGTGCCTATTAGCTGATCAGGTTGATCTCTACTTCTTCCTATTGTAGTCTTATTATTGTTACCTGGAAGCATGATTTGGCAGCTCGGTCACCACCATTGTCACCTATCCAGTGCATCCTGCTCCTGAGTTTCCATCTGATCTCTATGTGGACCCCAAACTATTAATCCTGCTGAACATCCTGGATAACACCTGTGATGACAGGCTCAGTCATCTCACTCCTCTCTTGTTTAAAATGCGCCTGCGCAGGTTCTGGTGCTGGGTGGGACAGCTGCTGCATGTTCCGCAGAACCCCGTCACTGCAGGGTCCCCGGTGAGGCCAGACCTCTGCTAAGCCAGCTGTGCCCAACCCATGGCTGCTATGGCCTTGCACCTCCCTGCGCATGGTGGCTCAGGCGCCCCAGAGGTGGAGAGGTGGCTCCCGGACTGGTCGACCATAGATTTTATTATGTAGACCCCCAGGGAAAAGAGAGGGCCCACATGGTGACCTAGGAACCGAGAGAACGACTTCCGTTTGGCTAGGGGTTATAAGGGGGTCCCGAAGGGGCGGGGTGATACAGAACAGCCAATAGGGAGAGAGGGAGAAAAGGGCGGGTGTTACAAACCAACCAATGGGGACAGAGGGGCAGGAATGAGGGGTTGGGTTACATGTTGCAGGGATACATGAATATGCATAAGAGTGGATGGGCGAGGCTTCCTCCTGCAAACCAAGAAGGGGCTTTCTTGGACCAAACCATGGTCTTTGATCTCTTTTTCACCTCCCCACTCCCAGCTCACTGCAACCCCCTCTGTCTTCTCCTCTGCCCAAATCACCACCCGGGTACTGGGGCACTACAAAGGATTCAGGATGACTTTTCTGGTCCAAGTTGCCTCCCTTCTCTGGTAACATGGGGACAAATCAGCAGGGAGCTGCAAAACATGGATGCTGCAAAACCTCTTCATCAGAGGAGAGCAAAAGAATAAGCCTGTCAGTCCGTAAGTATCTTTGACGACACAACACATTAACTTTCTGTCTAGTGTCCTCTTTTCCACAGATCACAGCTACTGAAAACCACAGTTTCTGCAGATCATAAACCCGATCAGCTCCTGTGAGGGATGGCTGAAAATGAGCTCTGAAGAAAATAGGTATATGAGGAAGGATTAGTGGTACCTCAAAGGTTTGAGGGCTGGAAACATATAAGAGGGCATTTGCTCTCTATGTATAGCAAAGAAAAGCAGTTTTTGAAGCCCAGAGTTTTCGAAGACTCAAGTACACTTGCATGATAGATGTGAAGTACTCTGATATTCATTGAGTGCAGGCATTTATTGGTTTAATTTCCTCTGGAAGGGGGTGGGTGTGTCAGTTGGGTGTGTGTGTGCAAATATGTGGTCTGAAGCATCTTTCGGAACTAACTCAGCACATAGTAGGCAAAAGGATTTTCTTCAAAAGCTCATTACTGCTCCCATCCAGACTACAAATGCAGACATAATCTTAGACAACTAATTTGATTCTGGAACTTTAATACTTGTCTTCTACTTCCAGTGTCTCTAGACTGTCCTTTTTTTCCCACGGCTTTTCTGTCTGCTGCTGCGAAAACAATAAATGATGTTTGAGTTTGTGGTTTTGGTTGATTGCTTGTTTATTGTGAAGGTAGATAGACTTCATGCAGTCAGATTCTAATATCAGGGCTTTGGGAAATGTATAAAAAACATGATATCAGGCTACCTTTGCAGAGAATAAATAAATATTGTAGTTCTCCTGGAGACACATCATATCATTTGAACTAGCTCATACTTCTAGTGCCTTGCTGGTTGATGCCTTTACTGATTTATGGCAAATATAATTAAGCAACCTGACGGTATTCAGTTAAAAATTTAAGTGGTTTCTGAAGAGAAAACAGAGAAAAAATTAAAAAAAAAAAACCACAGAAAAAGAAAGAAAACCCCTTAAAGAACCCACTTTGCTAGTTTTAACCACTTCAGGGGGTTGTTATTTTGTTTGTTTTAATGTTGAAGGTAAATAAGCTTTCCCTGCAGTGCAGTTCTGCCAGCATATGTACGTGTACTAAATGAAGGTGAGGTGAAAAGAAGTAATCAGAAATAGACAGGATGAAATTAAGCCTGCCTCTAGGCATGTTTATATATGCAAATTAAGCAATAGAATATTACAAGGGCTTTTGCTAAGTGTTTTGGAAAACAAAAACTTGTGGACTATTTTCTAAGGGTCAATTCTGAATGAGGCATTTGAGCACACAAGTTTAGTACATTTCCAAAACTCAAGAACCCTTCTTTTTTCATATTTCTTTCCAAAGAATGCACATAAATTTTCAACCATTGAAATATGACATTCAAATATGTAAAAGTGAGTGGAAATATTGTACATGTATTGAAAGAGCCAACACAGCCTAGGATTTGGCTGGACAGGTTGCTGGACCATCTTGTCTAGACTATAATTTTGCCAAGAAAGTTTGGACCAGATGATCCTTGAGGTCCCTTCCAACCTGGTATTCTACAGTTCTGTGGTTTGAAAGGGTGCAGTTTTAACAGTACTTAACAATATTTAGTATTTTAACAGTATTAATTTATTTTTACACTCATAAATAATATAGTTCTCTGATAACATATTTAAGAAGGGATGGAGAAAGCGGCAGTGCAACTGCAGTCAGAGAAGAGAGGAGTTAGAGGATGTGAGAGAAACAGCCTGGCAGACACGAAGGCCAGTGAAACATGAGGAGGAGGAGAGGCTTTAGACACCAGAGAAGAGTGGTGAAAACCATGGTGAAGCAGCTGTTCCCCTGCAGCCCATGGACCTCCATGGGGGAGCAGAGATCCACCTGCAGCCCCTGGAGGACTCCACCTTGGAGCAGGGGGATGCCCAAAGGAGACTGTGACCCCATGGGAAGCCTGAACTGGACCAGGTTCCTGGAAAGACCTGTGGACCTTTGGAGATAGGAGCCCATGCTGGGGCAGATTTGCTGTCAGGACTTGCGACCCTATGGAAGGGACCCCCTCTGGAGGAGTTTGTAAAGAACCGTAGCCTGTCAGAAGAACTTACATTGCGGAAGTTCATGGAGGACTGTCTGGAGCAGAGGAAGTGTGAGAAGTCCTCTCCCTGAAGGGAAAGGAGTGGCAGAGGCAACATGTGATGAACTGATCACAACCCCCATTTCCTTGTCCGCCTGCATTGCAGAAAGGGATGAGGTAGAGAAATCGAGAGTGGAGAAGACAGGCGGGGGAAAAGCATTTTAAGATTTGGACTCATTGCTCTACTCCGATTTAGCTGGTAATAAATTAAACTAATTTTCCTAAGCTAAGCCTGTTTTGCCTGTGACAGTATTTGGTGAGTGATCTCTCCCTGTCCTTATGCATGCCCTTATGTCCAGCCAGGGTCAACCACCACACAGTACTTCGTGAACCCAGTCAAATTCTTCATACTTTGAGGGGAAGGGACAAATATAAAATTAAAGCAAGACAGTGAATATATTGAAATATATATTTCCATATATTGAAAAAATTTGAAGAATCACCTCAATTGAAAAAGTTTTAAAAGCTTTAGAGCTTTACAGCAGCAGACCTCATAGGCCACACAGCCTGTGTGAAATTGGATTCCATGTGATTATTTCTGGGCAATAATTCAGAGCAAATAACATCAAGAAAGCCTTGCATAAATCCTGACAGAAAAAGTGGATTTAAATCAAACTAATAGGTTGCAAAACATATGAAATATGCTTTGTACTGTGCCTTGGAGACACATGGCCAAATCCATATTCAAAAAGTAAAAACAAACCAGAGTGATTTGAAGAATAAATCACTTGTCATCGTGATCTTTAAAAATGCCAGAATTTAATGCAAAAATATAATCCTAACATTTATTGCAGCAAAAATAAATGTCAACATATTAGACTTAACTGGCTAAGCCTTGTGGTAGCATTTCTACAAAGTGAAAGGAACATGACAAGTTGTATTTCACATTTATTAGAATAAGATTTGGTCTTCTTTATCATAAGCAGTAGATTTAAACACTTTATTTTAATTTACTTCACAGTATTGAGAAAAACATTGACTCAGATAAGAAGTAGAATACCATATACACTTTTCTCTGAAGCAATCAATCAACTTCAGAAGCTAAATATGTAATATGACAACACAAGAGTTTTGCAGTGGAATAAAAAATGTAACATAAAATGTTTGTGACATTTCACAGACACTACTTAGAAACATATCTGCTATATCTAGAACATCATAAAAGTTATAGTCTACTATTGGTAATAACAGATATATCTTCATAAACATGTAATTACACATTACTATACAGAAGGACTATAACTGAGACCATCTTTTGAGTGCTGCTAGGTACATGTCCAGACACAATCACTGTTCTAATTCCTTCTCAAACCTCGATTTTGTGTAACACTTGAGTGCTTTTCCTCTCCTTCCATTACTTATGACATTATGCTTTCCAAATTGTGTTCTTACACATTACTAACATAAATACACATGAGAAACTTAGGCATCATAGAGACTAGTAGTTTTTAAAATCTTGTATTCATAAGAAATAATCCAGATTCATTGGAAATTAATACATTTCTTCTTGTTATAGCAGTGGTAGCTTAGACTTCAAGAGATTTTAAATTATTGTTTGTTGCCTCACAGGTTAACATGTTTAGAACATTTTCTTTCAGATGACAAATAATATTTGCATATGTCTAGAATAATAAAGTAACATAAATATTAAAACATCAATATGATAACTGCATTAAATATCTATATGAAATAACACTGTAAAAAAGTTTATAATTGAAAAATACTTCAAATTTATATTTGAATTTGCAAAACTTAAGCACTTAGAAGATGACAGATTTGTACTTCACACAATATTACTTCGACCTCTCAGTGCGTTCTAGCTGAAAATGTCAGAGGTAGTTATCTCTTTAAGAGAAAAGGAGAATGGCATATATGGTCATGTAATTAAAGAACAAAAGCAGACAGGATTGTCAGAATACAGTAAAGTTATCTATATGAGAATTATTTTTTAGTATAAACTGTCCATTTTACAGCCTTAAAGTTTATTTATGTAGTGATACACAACAGTATAACATCTCCTAGTCTTGCTTTACCTTTTCTTTTAAATATTCAGTGTTCAGGTTTTTTTGAAAAGGCAATGACAGAAAGAAATATATTTAATTGTCTCCTAATGGCTGAGGGAAGATTGTGTATGTTACATAAAAGAATCTACTCTGCAGTTTGCCATCTTTCTTGCTCCAGGAGAGGCAGCAAAACAATCCTGCATGTGGCAGAGCTGCCAGGAGTCACTGATGTGTCTTACTGGTGTGACTGCTGGTGCTGGTCTTGTTGGAGCTCCTTGGAAAACCTAAATGATTTACCAGAGTAGATGAAAGAGGAAAACCTAGCGAGAGAAAAGAGAGTGCTGGAAATGGTATGAAGTGATCTCTAGTAAAATAGATAAGCCTATTAAAACTGTCCAGAGTGAAAATTGGTCCTATTTACTAAAGCTAATAGGTACACGTAATAGAAATCCAGCAAAGGGACAGTTTTTTAGCAAATAGGTTAAAAAGACTCCACCTTAGAAAAGAGTATAATCACATGACAAATTCAGAAGATCCATGGCTATTTTAAAAGGCTTTTTTTTTCCCCTAATATCAGACATAAATATTTGTCCCAATCTTTTCATTGAAATAAACTAAATTATTCTAGTTTTCACACAGTCTTCAAGCATGCATAGGTTTGGTTAGTTAGAGGTATGAGCCGACTGACTTGTTATGGATTTGTCCACAGAACTGGATACTTTCATTATCATATGTAGGGGCTGAGGGAAACATTCCCCTTTCTGGTGCACATAGGCAGAGAAGCTGGTATGAACTAGGTGCTGGGTCTAATGGGAAGCTTTACAGCCTCTGCAAGCGCTTATTTTTGAGGAGACTTGTTGTATATAGGTAAAACCTTATAAAATGAAGGCCTTGTTGCCTTTGTAAAATCATGGCCTACTCCTGTTACTTCGGCTAAGTAGAAAAGGATTCTGTGGACAACATTCCCGCTTACCCGTGAGACAGTAGAGCTGCTACATCTGGAGGAGGAGGAAAAGGCCAAGATAAGAAGTAGTGAATAACGAAAGAGGAATGCATGTCAGCGAAACAACAGACAGTTACGGTCAGAGTGGAAAAGCTGTGAGGACCATCCAATCAGACAAATGCCAAAGACTCTGTAACCGATGAGCTTTGTACAGGCTTGCTTTCTGCATATGTGTAAAAGTATAGTTAGCGCGCAATAAAAGATCTTCTTCTTCTTCTTCCTCCCTACTACTAGTACCTTGGAAAATTGCTGTGTCATGTCTGTCTCTACAACAACAGAGACTCTCATGTAGATCATCTCCCACACTGCGTTGGCAATTCGCATAGGTCAGCTCTGGCTCTCAGGCGTTTTCACGAATTTCACTCCCTTGGAACGCAACTTCTAAAATGGGCCCTATGACAGACTCATTACATCCTTTGTTGTTTGTAGGGGGCTTTAACACTCTTATACGCAAATGCCTCCTTTTTATTCCCATAAAATACTATATGACATAAAAGTGTATGTTATATACTTCACTTATCAGTAAAATTAGAAGTTGAGTATTCTTTGCTTTGAATGACAAAATGTACAATTACACATTTAACTCTGAATTACGTGCTAAGAAAAGGAGTTGTAGCATATATTGATTGTTGCATTTAAATTAGAAACTAGGTAGCATTTTTGATATTAAATTAGGTTCAGAAATGTTTAAGTATTACTCTGCTTTGTAGAAATGATAAAAGTGACAAAAAATATAATTAGATACACTAAAATTATGCTGCAATCAAAGAGTGAAAAGATAGTATAACATTCTTTTTAGAGGAAATCAAGCTTCTCTTTCAGTGGAATCTTATTTCTGTCTAGATTTTATAACCTTCAACTTACAGATACATAAAGGTGTTTATAGACCTGAAACTGGTAGCCACTTAAAAATGTTTAAAAATTTCTACAGAAAAAAATTTATTGAGCTTTTGACATATCACAAACTACATATACTTCTGCTCATATACTTTTGTAGGTTACATGAAAAATTCTCCTTATTTTTCCTCTCCAAAAAATCCCCATTGTATTTTTATCTCCTCATAAAACATTCACTAAAGCAAACAGAATGTTCAGGTAGTAATATTCTATTTTATGTTTCCACTACTTTGTAAAGGAGCTTTTTTTATTTTGATTTATGTTTCATTGCCCCCTGCTGTTTGATAAAGAACTTTTTTGTTTTTTAAAGAATCAACATCTTAGTCTACTTTCTTTACTAATGAAAAAGGAACTGGACTTGAAATCATCTTCTCTAGTTATGATCTCAGATTCAATATGTGCTTTTTTTTTTACCTGAAAGACAGAAGCATTCAAATTGTGCAGTCGTTCAATTAAACTATTATGGAAATACTGCAAAATGAGAAAAGTGCATTCAAGTGCCATTTCCTGTCTTACACAAAATATTGAGAAGCTTTAATAGTATTTTCATATGCAATGTTTCATCCTTCTCTAGTTACTGTCTTGAGATACAGAATGACTCATGTGAATAAGAAGTTTTCCTTACATATGCAGACCTATGAGGCCCTACTCCTTGAGAAGGATTTTCTGATGCTTGATGAGACTTTTCACTTAGATATTCTCATCACTTGTCTCAACATAGTTCTTTTGATTTTCAGAAATATTTACCTGAAAAAGCTGAAGCCCTTACCGATGTTCGTTTTTTTCTTCTGGAAGCTACACAGAAATTTTGCCCAAGCAATACTTTTTCACATGGGTAAGAATATCTACAAGACTTCTCTAGTGAGATCTTAATATTACAAACCTAGATATGACAGATGTTGACTGTGTCCACCAATAAAAAATCTGTGTACCCTATGAATGGTTCCCTTCTTCAATTAATCTCTCTCACGGTAGGGGAGTATTGGCTCTACCAAACTGGGATTTTTTTTTTTTAAATAAATGAGATATATAGGCAATGACAGCAAAAGCTTGGTGCAAAAGGCTTCCATAAGTCACAAAATCTCATCAGTGTCATTAGAATTGTGGGACTATATTTAAAGTTGTGGGTTTACTTTAAAAACTCAATTTGGAAAAGTTACTTGGGCTTCTAACCTGAATCTATGAATATTCTATAAGGCAACCGAAGCCCATGCAGAAGAATAGTGGCATTTGTTCTGTTTCTACTACACCGTGTTGGTAGATCTACCAACACGAAGGAGAGCCTGAAGACTCAGGCTAATATAGAGTTTATCTTGGCTGACGAGATAGCCTGAAATAAAACCTCTTGTATCAGGCTGCACCAGAGAGAGCATGACTTACCCACAACACCTTCTTTCACTAATATGTCATTTTATTTCAGTTTGTCAGAGGCAAACTAAGAACATAGCCATTTAATTAGCTCGGATGACTTGGATGACTTGATAATTTGTCTGAGCCCTGAGGCTTCTTATTAAATATCCACAGTTTATAATGTAGTACAGAGCTGGAATACCCAAGCCAGATCAGATGCTGTGTAGGTGTGTTACATCAGTATAAATGCTCAGCTCTATACAAGTTAATTTAGAATATTCCTTGCTTAAGGGAAGAAGCAGCTACAGATAGAGCCACAAATGCATTTTTTTCTGTTTCTCAGCTAATCAGAATCACAAGTCCTTTTTGTGGAAAAGATTTACAGCCTCTACCTGCTCACATCACAGAAAAGTGAGGAACTAAGCTGATTGCACAAAGAACTACTTCAAAATTACCTTTTGTGTGTTTTAGTAAGGTTTTTGATTCTGACCCTCAAAGTATCCTTCTGAACAAGTTGTCCAACTGTGGGATGAGCAGGTTCATGATGTGCTGGCCAGGACTGAACAACAAGGCTCAAAGGGCTGCAATGAGTGAGGCTGCAGCTGGCTGGTGGCTGGTCATTAGTGGTGTTCTGCAGAGTTCAATTCTAGGGACGGGTCTGTTCCTCCTAATGCAGGAGTTGAATGCACCTTGAAGTGCAAGGAGTTGAATTAAATATGTTGATGATACTAAACTGGGAGTGGCTGTTGGCTCTTTCAAGGGAAAGAGGACTTGCAGAGGGACCTAGATAGATTAGAGCTTTAGGAAATCATCAATGGTATGAAGCTCAACATAAAGAAATACTGTATTCTGCATCTGGGATGGAGTAGCTCTGGGCGTAATTGGGACAGGAGTCATTGGAGAGCAGCCCTGCGTAAAGGATCTGGGGCTGCTGGTCAGCAGCAGCTCAGTGTGAGCCAGCAGTGTGCCCTGTCAGCCAGAGGGCAAATCCATCCTGAGGTGCATCAAACACAGAAGCACCAGTCAGCTAAAAGCTGTGATTATCCTGCTGCATTCAGCAGGTGCAGGCTCACCATGAGCACTGTGTGCAGTTCTGGGCCTCACAAGTTAAGAAGGATGTTCAGGTCTTTAAATGTGTCCAGAGGAGGGCATCTAAGATGGTGTAAAGGGCTGAAAGGTATGTCCTGAGGAGTGGCTGAGGACTTTGGCCTTCTCTGGTTTGAAGAAAAGGAGGCTGAGGGGTAACCTCATTGCTCTCTGCAGCTTCCTGAAGAGGGGAAGGGGAGAGGGAGGTGCTGAGCTCTGTTTTCTAGGACACACGTATGTGAATGGTTCAAAGCTGAGCCAGGGGAGGCTCAGACTGAATACTAGGAAGCACTTCTTTATTGAGAGGATGGTCAAACCTTGGATCAGACTCACCAGAAAGGTTGCTGGTGCCCCAAACATGTCAGTGTTTAAGAGGCATTTGGATTTTAATAACATGCTTTAACTTTTGGTCAGCCTGAAATGATCAGGCAGTTGGACTAGAAAATCTCTGTAGGTCCTTCCAACTGAAATATTCTATTCTATTCTATTCTATTCTATTCTATTCTATTCTATTCTATTCTATTCTCACTCACCCAGCCAGCATCTATGTTTCATCTGCAAGAAATGAAAAGGAGCTCAAGACAAACAACAAAACAGACGAAGCCTCTGAAAGAGAATGAGAGAATAAGTTTGAAGGAGTAAAAAAGAATATTTAGGCTGGTGGAAGACTATTGCAACATGCTTTTGTGGAGGAAGGTACAAGAAAAAAATATTTGGAGGAATAGGAAGGTGACAATGGGAATTTGGGAGAAAAAGGAAGGAGACAAATGTGTACAGAGGTCTTTATATGCTCATCAGTAGAAAAAATAGACTGTAGTCCAAGGTCCAGCACTGGAACCTTTGGTAATAGTGTTATTATGAATTTATGAGTCTGTATCTTGTTCCTCTTGCAAGACTCCCATCCACTCATACGTATCCACATATTTCAACTTTGTTTGCAAACACACCCCACTGGATCCAAACCTGATAACCATAAAATAAGAAAATCTGTATTTACTGCCTCAGAAATTCCTCCTACACTCTTTGTTCTGGTTCAGTGTTGCTTTGTTTTTCCTGCAACAGAGCACAGTGTGTTATAATCTTTTCAATTTTTGTTTAAAATATCTTGATATTATTACCAACTAAGAATGTGTTTGCACTCTTGTCCGCAGCCAGAAATTGTTGACGGAAAGCCTGAATGACAAATTATCATTGTTATTTATATAGAAAGTTTTAGCATGTTAGTAAAAATCAATGGTTTTAATGTCTTTCTTTTAACATTCTGGCTGCAGCATTTATTGTTTTGATGTTTCTTGACTCTTATTTTTGAGTTTTGGAATCCATTTATGCAATTATTTAGCAATGTAGCTACTGGCTATGAAACTTACCTCACTTCCAACTTATTCATAACTTACAAATGAGCATCATGCTGCACATATCTATCTAAGATAGATCATAAGTGTGCATTTAACATTTGGGATAATTTTTTAGTGAGTTCTCTTCCTCAGTGACACATTGCTCTGATTTTCCATCCTGATCATTGCCTTCATTTGTTCTGCAAATCTTTCACAACTTTTTAGAGATATGTGTTCTGTCTGGTTCTCTTCCTAGACATTTGGCACTCTTCTCAAGAACTATAGTCTTAGGAAATGCCTTTTTGTGCCACTTTAACATCCCAATATTTTTATCACTTTAGCATCCCAATATTTTTCTTCGTTTCTCTTAAAAGAGTTGTCTGTTCTTTATATATCCATACTTACTGTTTTTACTCATTCTAGATTATTGTACAAGTGTCAGAGATCATTTCCTTTGACCAATAAATATAAAAAATAAATTAGGTCAAATGTGTGCAAATCTGAGGCTAAACTGTGTGGAGGCTTGATGTCAGCTGTGGGTGGTATACAATACCAAGAAGATTACTGATTAGCTTTGTAGATATAAAGAATCCTATACCACAGCCTTTCTTTGATGGTAGTTGAAAATTTTCCTATTCTCTAACAAAGCCAGTTGAATGAAGTAGAAAATCTTCCTATTTTCTAGTAGAAATGGAAGAAGTAATCAGAAGAACTGTTTCTGTACATGTTTTGTTTCTCTCAGTCACATTCTTCTCTCTTGCAGTACACCTGAAGTTGGTAATCTTCCCTAACAAGACCAATTGTTCCAGATTATTGAGTTGCTCATAGAAACAAAAACAGAAGCTGTTTCCAGAATGTAATTTGGCAGGATATTTTATTATCAAAATAATTGTGCAAGAATGCTCGTTATGTACTTATGAGTCATAAGGACATATCTGGAATATTTCTCAGCTTACATAACCTATTCTTCCCAAAGAAGAAACTACACGCAAACAACCATGTATAAATATGTAAAAAAAACTTGATGATATACAATAATATAAACTAATATAGATATTGTATATCTGCTATTGCAGATCGCACTTCAGAGATATTTTTTCTTTCTTATTATTTGCAACAGAAAAATTCTTTTCATTAAGACAAACAAAGTCATAGTAAAGCACCTCACCGTAGCAGCTCACCGTAGCAATAGGTTTGACATGCTAGGTTAAGAATATGTTTGAGGCAAATCAGAACCAGTCCATGTTAATGTCTGCTGATTTAGATTCTGTGAATAAAATACATACATACCTGGATATCTTCATAAAATGGGGCAAAAGACAAATACTCTTCTTATTACTGTTTTCTAAAAATTCTGATCCAGATCACAACCCTACTATTCTACATAAACTCCAAATAAACATTAAGAAAGAGTCTTTGTTTCAACAAGTCATAATGTAATCAATATGGGAAAGAAAAAAAAACAGAGAAAAATAATTCTTACTTGCGAGGCTAGAGAATAGTGGTTCACAGAAGTCTCACAGAAAGGTGATAGAAATAGCATCTTATTTCCAAAAGGGATTCAAACTTGTAATTAGCTATAACTTATACACGTGTAGAAGGAGAAAAACTATCAACCTTCCATACATACCAAGAGAAAATATATCACATGGTTTATTTTTTTCACAGTTATCTGCAGATATTTTAGTTCTGTAAACAAGACGAGGCTCCATTTATGGAAGTCAAACAGTGTTATTTCAAAGCCAAGGGGGAATGATTTCAAACTGAAAGAAAGCAGGTTTAGATTACATATTAGGAAAAAAATTCTTTACTGGGAGGGTGGGGAAGAATTGCAAGAGGTTGCCCAGAGAAGTGAATGCACCTCCCTAGAGGTGTTCAAGGCCAGTTTGGATGGAACACTGAGCAACATGGTCTAGTAAAAGGTGTCATTGCCCATGGCAGGGTGGTTGGAACTAGATGACTTTTAATGTCCCTTCAGACCCAGGCCATTCTATGATTCTATGAATATTTGACTTCCTCATATGCATCTTCTTCTTGTTTTTCTCTTCTGCATGACAACTGTAGGGTTATGAGAAGTAATAAGCTGAAATAAGCCAGGATACTGAAGCAGTCTTGCCTCTACAAGATATTGATTGAGAGAAGACTCCCTGCTCAGAGTGCTTCCACCAGATGATTATAAGCAGATAACCCAGATGTTCAGATTTAACTCATAGAGTTTGATTTTAAACCATTCAAGTTGAAAGATGAAAAGCCCATTTTACCTGGATTGTTGTTTACAGACATGCTTGCCTCTCTTTGCAATATTTGCAGGATGGTAGCAGATGTGTGATAATAAAATTTGAACCACAGTGCTCTGGCAAGTTCAAGCACTGAGCAAAAACAAGAAAGTCTGTTCAGAAATCTCTGCTTCTTAAGTTTTACATGAACTTTTCAAGAGTTTCATTATAAAATCAGAGAATTCTCAGGTTTGAAAAGGACCTCTGGAAATCACCTAGTCCAAACCCCCAATAAGGCAGGTACATGTTTGTTTGTTTGTTTATGTGTTTATATGTTTGACAGTAAACCTCATTAGAAATTTTGGGGTTTTTTTTAATTTGGATTTGGGTTAAAAGCTGATTGACCTTTATCTCTGGAAGATATACTGAATGCACAGCCCTGCTATGTGTGCCAAAGGAAAAAGGAGCACTTGTGGATGCTTATATATGTATTTAAATATATATATATATATGTATCTATGGGTATATGTAAAATTTTTAGACACATATATAGAAATACTGCTATTTGCCTGTGTGTAAAGATACCTGTAAAGTGACAAAAACATGGTTTCTGTACAAATGTAATAAAGAATGCAATAAATATTAAGAAAGTTAGGCAGCTGTATACTGTTTCTCATTATCTTCACCATGCAATGCATAAATCTAATATGAATTTCTGCTCAGTGTCAAAGGTTTACCCTGAATATAAAATTATTATTTTATTCATGAGGTTCTCCTTTAGCATTGTACTATATGAATTTTCACCATATCCTCTTTGTGAGGTGAAATACTTACTGCAGTTACAAAACTGCACAAACCTTTCACAAACTCAGTCACTGGGAGAATTAGTCTTCATGATGGTCTCATTCCCATGTCTTTATTGGTTCCTCCAGTTGTCAGTTGCACAAATCATTGGCTCTACCCCATGTTTTTGTTTGCTGTGTTTTATTCAGGAAGATCCTTTTTTAGGTGGAATTAACTATTCGTCCAAAAAAAGGTATCACAGTTACAAATTGCAAAGGTTCCGTTCTAGGTGACTGGACTGGTCTTGAGGCCGTGACAGATCTTTATCTTTCTATGTGATTGTAACAACTGGATCTTTCTGTTGATTGGTCAGTTGCTAATATACTTACTACACGTTCTGTGTAACATTCTAACTCGCAAAGGAAAACCTTTAGTACTTAGTCATGATGGCCTGCATACTGAAGTCTCATTTTACCTAAATTTTCTCACTGTTACACCCCAATACAATTCCAGAGAACAAAGCCTGTGATACTTACATCCTTTCTTTTATAAATGTGGTGGACTGATCTTGACCAGTAACCTGAGGTGGGTCAACCTTGGTAGACTGCCAGGTACTCACCAAGATGCTCTAGCAATTCTCTCCCCAAACAAGATAGGGGAGAGAAAATATAACAAAAAGCTCATGGCTTGAGATAATGACAAGGAGATCACTAAGCAATTACAGTCATGGGCAAATTAGACTATACTTGGATGAAGTTAGTTTAGTTTGTTACCAGTTAATAAAAGAGTAGGATAATGAGAAGCAAGAACAAATCTAAAAACACCTTCTGCCCATCCCTCCTGGGCTCAGCCTCACTCTCAGCTTGTCTATCATCTTCTCTCTGGTGGTGCAGGGGGACTGGGAAAGGGGGTTGTGGTAAGTTTGTCATAAGTCCTGCCAGGAGCCCGCTCCAGAAAGGACTTTCCTTGGGTCACAGCTTACTATGAAGTCTTTATAACTTCATCCCAGCCAGACCCAGTACAATGAACAATAAGACACGTGACTAGAAGTGCCATGCTATTTTGCACACCCAGGGATTATGCTTCATCCAAAAAAATAATCCTTAGAGTGTTATTTTAAAATTAAATAAGTCATTATTAAATTAAATAAATGAGCAAGTCAAGCATTTACATTTCGAATTATAGAATCTGCTACCATGTTGAAAGCAAACAAAGCTATTTTTCAAAAGTTTTCTAATAGGAAGAGATATTTAATTCTTTGAACTCCTGACAATAAAGAAATAAATAACTTTTAAAAAATCAACAAAGGCAAAATAAACCCAACCAAACACAAACTCTTCAGGGAAACTTCTGAAAATGAATTTTTTTTTCTTTCCCCAAAGTACTGATTATTTTGTGACAGCCAAACAAAATCGATTTTGTAAAATATTGGAAGCAAATAGCAGACAGTATTACTGGGTTTGTAATGATGATGTAGAGTGATCAATTTTATTTTTTTTCTTGCAAATTCTAGAAAATATGAAGATTCACATTTTTTCCTACGTTGAAATTCACTAGGGATTTAAGAATGTATTCAAAACTGTAATTGTAGATGAAATCTTCATGTTCTAAAAGCCAAGAAGACAGAGATGTCAATAACAAGATGGCACCAAGCTATGCCAGAGAACTGCATAAGGGAAGAATCTGCTACACTTATTTATATTTAATTTAAATTAAGGAGACACAAACACAAAAAAGGTAATATCTTTAATTTCCCTTAGAAGTTTTCTATAACTGCTTAGGCTAAAGCAGAAAGAGAAATAAACATAAAACCCCCACTCACTTAGCATAAAGGTTTGTAGAGATTGTGTATAAAAGAAATTGTTATTTTAAGTTTCTTATGTTTAAGTACAGAACTCTGGGAAAGCATCAAGGAAACAGAAGAGGAAAAAATTAGTATGTTCACGAGAATATGAGACAGTGAGGGACACAAATATGCTGACAATGACCCAAAGAGTAAGGCTGAAGCATACTTGGAGATACATGAGAGCTGTATCTATTAGAATATGTCTAATGTTCATGACTGAAAAGAAGCTATCAAAAATATAATTATGAGAAATGTAACACTTCAGGTTTCCAGCATGAAAGTTCACATGTTCTCACACTTTATAATGTTATGCAAATCGAGACTTACATGGAGCAAATCTTAGGCAAAATTTATGGACTACATATTTATGTCATAAGCAATAGGTAAACAACATTTGAACAAACCTCCCTCCCCAAGATTAAATCAACAGGAATGTAGAAAAAACATTTAAGATCTGAATTTGTGTTTAAACACAGAACCTAAGTCAAGTGTTTCTGAAGTTTAAAGTATTTCCCGTTTATGAGCTTTCCTTCCAAGCAGAGAACATAGAACATAGAGTGTATGTTAACGCTTGTCTACCCAAGGTGTGTGTATGTGTGCTCCTCTATCAGTATGAGGGAGAAAAGGGACTTCATATATCAAGAATATACATGGAAACTTCAAAATTAAAAGAAGCTTGCCTTTCCTTGCCTTTTTAAGATTTTAAGTTGTAGAAAGAGAGCTGTTCAGTGTTTTTCCTTTGCTCTTTTTTCCGGCTCTATTTCTATAGTTTGAACTTGCCATAAGTGGTTCTCCTTTTGATTAATTTGGCATACATAGGAGTATTAACATTGAATTTACATATAACTATTAAGGAGGAATAAAAATATGGACATCTTCACAAGCCTATGTACCATCTCAAGTACTGACTCAAACTCTGCTGTATACATATGCATAAACAGAGGAGGCTCAGGGGAGACCTCATTGCAGTCTAAGACTTCCTCATGAGGGGAAGAGGAGGGGCAGACACTGATCTCTTCGCTGTGGTGACCAGTGACAGGGCCCAAGGGAATGACTTGAAGTTGTGTCAGAGGAGGTTTAGGTTGGATATCAGGAAAAAGTTCTTCACCCAGAGAGTGGTTGGACACTGGAATCAGCTCCCCAGGGAAGTGGTCGCAACACGAAGCCTGACAGAGTTCCAGACATGCTTGGACAGTGCTCTTGGGCATTGTGCTGTGTGACTCTTGGGGATGGTGCTGTGCAGGGCCAGGAACTGGACTCAATGATCCTTGTGGGTCCCTTTCAGCTCAGTTAATTTTGTGATCCTGTGATTTGCAATCTGGTTGTCCCAAAACAGTCAACCAGATTTGATGGTGTTAAGTGTAAAAGATGATAAAGGTAAGGAATCTCTGTGAATTTGTTTTGTAGTAATAGGTTAAACTTAATTCTTTACTCCATTTTCTTGACCGGACCTTTATTGGCACAAATAGTAACAGAAGAAAATTTCTCAAAAATGCTTTATAAGGTTAGTAATAAAAATCAAAGAAACAATGAGAATAATATGAACAAAAATCTGAGCTTTTCCCCTTTTTGTTTGTTTGTTTGTTTGTGGGGTTTTTTGTTTGTTTTTTCTATCCTATATATACTTGTTCTTTTATAACATTTCTTTGAGAAAACTTTCGATAGCAAAATTTATTGTGCTGGATTATTTAATACTGAAGGCTTCCTACTCACTTGCAGTGGCAGCTACACATTCAGTAAGACTTTATGTAAAAATTAAAACTGAATGGAATTCTGTCTATATTCCTAATTTATGAAAAGAATTTCGGAATTTTGAACAACTGTTTATATAACATAGGAATTAAATGCTGTCCTTCCATTTTTTCAATGGATTTAAGGTCCAGAAAGTGCTAATTCATTTTTATCGCAGTATTTTTGAGTGAAAAAAACCAGCCAAAGTTTTTGCTGTATTCACGGGAAGAAATCACAGGCTTTGCAACTGTCCCATAGAGAAACTTGTATTTGCAGTGATACTCCCTCAGTACTCTGTACTTTGCTTGAGGGATAGTCTGTGTTACGTTAAAGAACTGATTTTCCAGAGCCTTGAACTAGCTGAATTTAAACAGAAATCTTCTTGTAAGAGCTAATTTACAATTTAGATTAACTTGAAAAAAAAAATCATTATTATTTAGGAAAAACTGAAGCTGAGACTTTTCCTTTTCTTTGGGTAGCTATTTTCTAGGGCAAATAAGTGATAACTCTCATAAAAATAAGTGCTTCCATCAAAATATTGCAAAATTGGGTCACTTTTCTAACTGCAGTGAAAACAATTAAGAATTTCACATTGTCTTTTGTTAAGTATTTTATTGAGATATGGAAGTTTTGTTCAGAAAAGGAACAACACCTAGAATTACAGTTATCGGAAAAATGCAGTTTCACCACATTGTTTAGAATTAAACTGACAATGGCAGGTGGACAGGTTTTTAAGTATAGTTTTTCCTTAAAGATATTTTTAAAGTGACTTACCAAAGTTAAAGTATGATAAAGGACTTAAGGTCATCTCTGATAAATAGCTGAACATTTGATCTCTTTCTGATGCTGTAACACTGGAGGCCAACACAATTTATAAATTATATTTTAAATCCCTTTACGTGAAAATAGCAAAGTAGAAATTTTGAGGTTGTATTACTTTTGTCATTAATGAGACCATTACGAGATACGTGAGCCTGAGAAACTAGAGAATTTTAGCCATAATTTGAAATGAAGGAAACCATATTTTATAGCAAGAAAGTAAGATTTTTACTTTATGGGGATAACTTGATCAATGCCCACAAGAATCCACAAGAACCAGACTGCTGACAGCATAATGGCCTTTGATCTAGAAGAACTGAACATGACAAACCCACTTGTAGAAGATAAATAAATTTCAGCTGCATCAGCTTGATAAGACCAAATGCTCTAATTACTGAAACGGCTTAAGTGGGAAGCAGTGAAGACTTAATAATATATGTTATTTGTAGATCAAGACATATGTAGCTGAGGCACATATTATTAAAAGGGAAAATGAAAAAATCACTAGATGTGTCAGAAATCTGCATTATTCAGAAGGTCACTATTCAGCGACCATAGCAGATCTTTTTAGCCTTTAAAAATTTAATAATCCATGTACTTTAATGGTCTTTGCATCACTAAACAAGGAATTTATTTTTAGCATTTTTCAAGTTTTGCAGTACCATAATACTTCAGTTTTTCTAGTGCTTTTGAAAAGAAAAATGAAAGTAGATGCTGGAAAAACCCCATGTCACGGCTTAACCCTCTAGCTTGGATTTTCTGACAATTGCTATGTCATTCTGCTTCATATCATAGCTGATATAAATAGGGTAGTCTTCTCCTAGGATTTATACACAGCTTCTCTTAATATAATACCACCTACTAGCCTCATTTTGCATTTTCCTATTAACTGCAATGTATGTATGGCTTAATGCTTTTTGAGTTCTTTATTTACTGGCTCACCTAGAAAATACTTTACACAGTCATAATTTACTAGTCTTTAATGACAGCTTGTATGCACGCCAAAATCGCCCTCACCATAGTGATAGGTTTCTAGATCTGGTTCTAGAACACATTTAAGTGATTTCCTTTTATTAATGAATGAAGTCACAGTAAGTCTCTACACATGGAAAGCAATCGAGATGTTTTCATCTCTTTCTTTCCAACACCATTCCATCCTGAAAGCTCCAAGTCATGTGTCAGTCATCAGTCAAGTAGAAACAGCTCTTACCCAGGAAGAATGGGATTAAAATAAAGATAATGGGAAAAAGTAAGATTTCCCAATATAAATGTTCATAGAAAGTGTAGGAAAGCCTTGTCAAGAAAAACAGGGTATGTAAGGTTGAAAAATATAGAAGTGTAATCTGGCTACTGTCTTAAAACATTAACATTAATTCTCTTAACAACAAAAGGAAGGTTAAGGAAAATCTCCATCTTTTATTGGATATTGGATGCAGGGGGAAACATAGAGGAAAAGGATGAGGAAAGAAAGGTAATTAAGTAAGGTAATGAGGTAATTAATGGTTTCTTTGCCCGAGTCTTTAATAGTAAGACCAGTTGTTCTCGGGATACCCTGAGCTGAAAGACTGGGAAGAGGAGCCCACTTAACCCAAGGGGAAACGATCAGTGACCTGCTACACCACTCAAACACTCACAAGTTTATGGGGCTAGATGAGATCCACCTGAAGGTACTGAGGGATCTGGCATAACTGCTCACCATCCACTTACCAAAAGTCCTGGCTATGCAGGGAAGTCCCATTTGACTGGTGGTTAGTAAATGTGAGGCCCAGCTACAAGGGGGGCCACAAGGAGGATGCAGGGAGGGCCTCTCAGCCTGACATCAGTGCTGGGGAAGGTTATGGAGCAGATCATCCTGAGGTGCTGTCACGCAGCATGTGCAGGACAGCCCTGGGATCAGGCCCAGGCGGCATAGGTTTATGAAAGGCAGCTTCTGCTTGATCAACCTGACCTCCTTCTATGACCAAGTGACCTGCTTAGTGGATGAGGAAAATGCTGTGGATGTTGTCTACTTGGACTTAAGCAAAGCTTAAGTCTCCCACATGGTCTCCCACAGCTCCAGATCTGGAGAATGTTCTGGTCATGGCTTAGACAGGTAACTCTCGTCTGAGTTAGCCTCGGGTTGGTGATATACACGAGTTCAAGGAAAGTGGTTTTGCCTCAGTTGCTGGTTCAACAGCAAGATATCTTTTATCTCCCTTGTTTTTCAGCTGCTACATGACTTGTCAGCTAAAAAGGACCATCAAATTCCCTCCTCTGCAAGTATTTCAACAGAGCCTGACTGCAATGTCTCCTGACTTCAGTGTGCTCCACCCTCTGTTTAGTCCTCTTTGGATTGTGTGTGGGAAGTTTGGCATGCTGTCCGCATTCCAGCCAGGGTAGTAGTAACTGTAGTAAGTGTAGTAACCACATTTTCCCCCTTAGCATATATTTTGTGCGGCGAGTTGGGCATACTGATTGCAATCTCCGTCTATTAAAATGTAATTTTACCCCCAGTCTTTTTCCCACAGGATCTTTTTCCAACCTTAATGATTCTGATTCTATGATAACTGTTCTTCTCCCTGATATATTTTAAGTTGGTTATGTGATCCAACTGCTGTGGAAAATACTGAAAATGTTTTAAGGAAATATATTGGGTAAGCTGATGCATCCTACATTTGGTGTTCGGTTTGGTATTGTTTCATTGAGGTGAATGTGGAATGGTGCTGGCTCAGAGCACAGCTGATTTAGATGTATAACAGTCTATAAAATTTTTGCTCTATTGCTTAGCTAGAAAGCTCTTAAGATAAAACTGGTACTGATTTCACTGAGATGAATCTATGATAGCTTTCACTGTGACAACTAGGAAAAATTTGACCTGTTGTACTAAGCAATTTCAGAACTTCATATTATAAAGAAATTTCATGTTGGATCAGTCTGAAATCCACAATGAGGCGGTGCTCTAGAAATGTCAACTGTTATTTTTATTTTCATATGGAACTACTGAAACTAATTAACAATACTTAAACCACTTAACATAAATGTCTGTTGTGGTTAAAGAAAACTAATGTAATTGGTCAATGGTCTTTAAACCTGCTGGAAGCTGTTAATTCCAGTTAATTAAAACAAACAAACAAAAAAGAAACTGTCTGACATTTAACAATGTGGAAAACCATTACAAATTATTCTTGACTTATGCACACACTATGCTTTCCTATGTGCTGAGTATGCAAAAAACCCCACAGAAACAGAACTGATAACTGCATAGAGTAAATAAAGATTATAAAAGCTGCTTTACTGATGTCTTTATTTAGAGGGACTTTAATATTATTTTAAATGGATTAATTTCATCCCAGTACCTTTGGGATGAAGTCTCAAGTGAGCAAGGACAAATCGATATGTATTTCTTTATTGCACACTGCCATGGTTCTTACAGAGTCAGTATCAGCCTTCGGAACAAACTCACTATGCTGTTATTCCTCTCTGGTTCAATGTCATTGACAATATGTTTTAGACTTTCACCATAATTTTCTTGGCACTCTAGAGATCAAATGGATTTAGGAAGCACTTCAGAACCTCATGTCAAAATTCTTAGTTGATATAGATGTATTTATGCTCCTTCAAAAAAAAAATAAAACAAACCCCAAACCAAAAGAATCTATTCCAACCAACTTAGATTAATTTATTTTCAGAATTTAATATTTCTATACACTTTACAGGTAATATCCTTTAAGCTTTAAAACATATTAATTTTTGAAATATTATATAGACTATGGATTACAGTGTACTCATTCAGAATGAGGAAAAAATGACTTATAAAAGGGAGGGTTTTTTCCTTAATATGAACTCTAGACTTCTATTAAATGCAATGTGATATTTTACCGGTGGAATTGTGGTGGGGGAGCACAGTGTCACTCCACCTCTGAAAAACTATGTTAAACACAGAAGTTTTCTGAAAATGCTGGACCAGAACCTACATGGTGCTTTCTCTGAGCTCAGAATACACCTGTGACTTTTTGGTTGCATAGTTTTAACAATATTTTCTTTCCTTGCTCAGTAGATTCCGGAGATTCATGTTATCCCAAGGTTCTTCTAGCTCACCCTAGTCATGTGTCCATTACCTTTCAAATGGATTAAGGTCTGGTTTGCACGTTAGTGCTAATCTTTTGCTCATTCATGCTGTATAAACATCACATAATTTTCAAGCATATACATGAGGTTGGTCTCAGAGTGCCATAAAGTACCTCAAAGACTTTGTACCCAAAACCTTTAGAAATATCTAAAGGTCTAAAAACGTCTAAAATTTAGGGAAAGATCAATTAAACTGTGCCGATCCACATCTCACCAGTAATCACATCCTATTTTTCAGGAAATTCAGTTGGCTGGTGTTAAATAAATCAATCACTTGGGCTTCTTTCTGGAAGTTTCTAAACCGTGTGGTGTGAACAAAGTAGAATTTATATGTTGATGTGGATGCATAAGACAAAGCTAGGAAGTGTGAAGGTCTGTGGGCCATTTTCTCATTAAAGACATGACATATGGCATTTTGTCTTGGACGTGCAATTTTTAAGCGGTATTACTTCTTTTGTCATTCATTGCTCAGTTTAGCATCCAGTGAATTACCATCTATATGGAGAAGACACCTACGAAGCTAATTTTTGGGGCCTATACAGAAAACTTAGTGAGTTCCCTTGCCCATGCAAGTGAGATTGCAGGACTGAAGGTAAGAAAACAGAAGTTTAAAGGACACTGAAATATTTAACTGTCAAACAAAACTTGAAAGCACAGTTTGTAGGTATTGCAGCCTTTCAGACGCACAGTTGTAGAACAGCTGAATTATTACAGGATACCTCTGGATGACTGATTTAAAACCCCTCTTGAGACTGAACTAAAATTGACCATGATATATAGTTGTTTAGGCTTGAGATAGGTAGGTGATTTGGAATATGGTACTGTTCATAAAATTGCCATCTAGATCTGAGCTGTGTGCCACTTTGATAGTTTAATTATAAATCTATCACTTAAATCTTTCTGAAAGATGGGTTGTTGTTCAAGCAAATTCTGATTTAATCGAGCAATACAAGATGAGGTCCTATGGTTTATAAAAGTGAACAGACTGGACTGCTATAATGTGCCAAAGATGCTTTATTTTTCCCAGATTTGAAACATGGAATGCTATCCAGCTTAAGAAAAATAAATGTGCTATAGATCAGACTGCTTTCTAAAGTGCAGATTAAACAGCTTTTGTATGATTTTTAAAATCTGCATTTCCTTGGAGTCATTTTAATTTTGCTGTGTCCCATAGGACTACAAGTTAGGATAGTTCTACACCTAGTGATCTGGCATAATTTCAGCAAAAATTCTTGTGATTTCATTTTGATAATATCATTTATTTAGAGCCAGGTTTTTTACATTTTTGAAAAACTAGGGCTCAGACTTTATATAAAACTTTCAAAAGGATCTGAACTTCTGAAGGATTTATTAAATCATTTGTAGCTCATACTATCCTTTAAGGAAATCATTATTTCCTAAGTTAATGAAGTTAAATTAGAACTTTGAACTGGTGCTAATTAATAGAGAAAAGACAATGCACGATGACCTGCATTTAGTTCAAATCTGGTGGGCTTGTGAGTACTGTGTTATAAGAACTAGGTTACTGAAGAGGACATGCTTGGATGATGCATGCTGTTCAGTAGATATGACCAGTGCCTCAAAAGCTATGAATCTGGTCAAGGTGACTCAAGCAAAACAAATACTAGGGAAGTATTTACTGCAATAAGAATATGTTTGTAGTGTGTTATGGGTTTAAAATTTGGTTAGATGGACAGGTTGTTAAACCAATGAGAAAGCTGGTAACGCCTCTGCGATGCGCATATTTGACGATATTCAGGCGTGGGAGTTTTGGTTCTCACTTCCTGCTTTCCCTGCGGGGAAGGAGGGGGCCCCTGGGCTCTGTCCCAGAGCGGGCCCAGGCCCAGGCCTGGCCTTCCCCCGGCAACGGAGGCGCGGCCCTGTGGCAGTGGCTCTGCCCTCT
>VZTA01014272.1:699-16948 GCA_013398855.1 Mohoua ochrocephala | reverse complement strand
GAAACTGATGCACAGGAAGTTCTACCCAAATATGAGAAAGAATTTCTTTACTCTGCAGGTGACCATGCACTAGATCAGATTGCCTAGAGAGCTTGTGGAGTCTCCTCCTCTGGAGATATTCAGAAATCTTCTGGACACAACCCAAAGTAATGTTCCTGTTTGAGCAGGAAGGTTGAACTAGATGAGCTCCAGTGGACTCTTCCAATCTTACCCATTCTGTGACTCTGCAAAAAATGCTTTTTTTTCCTCTAGGAAGTGTCTTCTACCTCTAGTATTTCTGGCCTACAGCTATAGAACACTGCCTCCCATTTTTCATACAAAAAAATTAAGTATCATCATTGGATGGAGGTATAAACTATCCAATTAAAGATTTGCAGAAATCCATTTAACTTTTAAAGAATGAGTCTGCTTTTTCAGTAAGAAAAACACAATGTAATTGAGAAAGCAGTTTTATGAACCTTCAAGGAGGTAAGAGTTGCATTAGAATAAAGGTCAAAATCTGATCAAGCCTGAATCCTCTCTAGCCACAGACCTGCCGCATTGTTGGATGGAAACTTGGTAGAGACTCCTTTGCTTTGCCCAAGACACTTATTTGGTGCTGCTTGCTTGTCCACTGAGGAACTGAGAAGAATTTACAGGCAATATTACAAACAACATACGTTATGGTATGCTTTAAATAACCATGTCTTTTGCAACTGTAGTCCACAGACATATAATTCTAAGGTATTTGAACAAAGTCCTAGTTTTTAAATTCAGAACACACAAAGGTCTGTTAACGTAAAAATATGAATACATTTTCACCAAATTTGCAAATAATGTGAATAGCACTCTGTAATTATTAGAAGTACTAGTGAATAGACGTAACAATAAATAAAGTGTTGAGATCTTTTTAGCTGTATGCTATGGTAATGTTTGAGCACACTGTTGTGTAAGCCCTGAACAACAGACTGTAAAACATTTCTGTCGTCAGCACTGGCCAACAGAAAATGGCAATACTCTGCAATCAATGAAAAATGGATAGGTGCTCTCTGTCAGAGAGTGGTCAGAAGTCCCATTTCCATTTGCACAGCAGTCTTGTCATGAATGAATATTATAAGTTTCAACACTGAGTTTAAAGTGGCTTAAAAGCTTTTCAAGGATTATCCAAGTTAATAAGTAAATAAACAAATAAATAAATAAGTGGGAAAGCACTTTTCGTTTTCCCAGTTGGTTCATCTAGGAGCTTAGGAAACTTACAACTAATTGAGTTTATGTCCTGTTTAGAATATTTATTGAATCAAATTTGAACTCCTAGATTTTTTGCAGTAGAATTCACCAGTTCAAAGCCCATGTTATGAAGAAATTCTGCCAGCTCACATTAAGTTCTTTTGGACCAGTTACAGAAATATCCCTGAGGAGCGAATCAGAAGAGGTCACTCAGGACAAATTCACTGGTCAAAGTTCACTGATCTCTTGTTTTTGCTGCATTTGTTTCTGGGGTTTTTTTTCCCAAATGGAGCAAAGCAAAAGATGAGTGCTAGGTTTGCAGATGCCAAAACTTATAAAACACTAAGGCTGTTTAATATGTCTTTTCTCTAGAAAACCGAAGAATTAATAATGGTAAGAGCAGAACACCACTCGAATAATGATAAAAATGAGTTCCTGGTTATTATCACACTGTACTGAAATTTCAAAAATATAGATTTCTTGGCTCAAAGGCAGGCTTCCTTCAGGACCTTGAAAGAACCATTTGTTTTACCTTGGTGTCCATTCTAACACCTGTAAAGTAAAGATAAGAGAAATGTGTTTCACACATCATTTGTTTCAGTTTTGTGAAAGAAAAGTGTGTAGCCTGAGAAGTATAAAACACGAATACCAATAGAGCAACAGGAATTTTAATGGGAGGGTTCATGCTCAAAACTTTTGGTGCAGTCACCCAAAATCTATGTATTACCTACTGATTATCAAGCTGCAAATAAAACTACTTAAATATTTTAATATGTAATGAAACTAAAACCTGACAGGATTTTAAAATTACCTGCACTAAAGTTTAAGATTATCCCAGATTTGCCAGTTGTTTGAGAGAACCTGAACCTGAAAAGAGGTTCAGCTAATTCCCAGTCCAGCTCTGAGGATAACTGTGCTCTGATGATAACTGTGTTCTGACCTATGTCAGACTTATATCAAGCTGATATAAGGAAGTGGCAGGGCCTAACTTCGTCTCCTGGGATATGAAAGCTCTTAAGAATTTTCTCTTGATGGAATTCAGAGGATAGAACAGAAGTCTGATTAAGAGGTCATAATGGTCCTTACCTTCTCTAGAATTTAAATTCCATCTGACATATTAAAAACAAGTTAACATGGCCTTTGCATTCAAGTAATTAGCTAAAAAAGATCCACATACAAATTTAAAGGTTTCAAATAAGAAGGGATTTCCTGTACACTGAAAAACGAAGGTAGATGTTGATCCTCACTGATGTACTAATGCATGACTTTGTATGGTAACATTAAGCTTCCTATTTTAAGGCTGGTTTTTTTTATCAAGTTCACTAAATCACAATACATGCTATCAGAAATTTATTCTGACATAATTATGTTTTGAAAATCTCAGAAGTTAATAGTACCGGTTGCCTATATTCAAAAGTGCTTCTCATTACAGATTTCTTTTGGTGGTGCTGGTGGTGCTCTTTCTAGTTTTTTAATTTTGGGGTGGTTTTTTCATTTTGATTTGGGGTTATTTTTTTGTTTGCATTTTGGTTTTTGTAACTCATTAAAATACACAATTTCCTTATAAAATAATTTCAAGTTTCATTATTAGAAGAAATAATGGCTTTTCTGTTGAAGGGTTGTTTTGTTTTGTTTTCAATTAAAATGGTAAACAGTGATATATGAGTACATGCCATTAGCTTACAAAAGAAACCTCCACTGTTATTTCTGTGATTGCCTTCTTACATTCTACATCACTTTCCTTTATTAAACCATGACAACATAATTATTTCATTAATTAAAGAATTAATATAGCAGTGATGCTGGAGTATTTCATTACTTCAGAGCACTTCTTCAGTGCTAGCACTTGAGTTTTCAGCTATTTTCAGCTGAGAAACTGCAGAAAAGAGGGAGAAACCAAAGTGCCTCATTTAATGCAGCATGGGATGTGACCACTGTACCGTCAAAGAAACCTTCAGCCAGACTCATCCAAAAGTGTGCTGTTTTCAGAAGGGCTTGCTTTAGGTTTGGGATTTTGGTTTTCATGCCTAAGATGTCGATTGGACATTTACACTACTTACATGTTTTAGTGAAAGAACAGCTTAAATGTTCTTCTGTCTTTGTAGCATCTCCATGCTTTTTTCTTTCTAAGGTTCACTGTTGCTTTCCACACTTACTCTTCTCAGAAGCAGTATTCTGCTGCTCTCTGGCCCTTGGTCACCAACAGAGCTTTAGTAGCTTCTCTATTCCCACTCTGTGATTCACTGTCTTTGTAGGAACAGGAGATTGCTGGGAGCAGGTGGATTACAATAAGATATGGCCTTGCCCAATTTTATTGCCAAACTGTTTTAGAACACCTAATATCAACTTTATATGGATTTTCTGTGATGGATGATTATCGTTCTTATGCAATGGTAATAGCCTAGCATTGCAGAAGGCTGGATTTATTTCTCTCATTCAATGGGACTAATCAGGTGTGGCAGAAAAGGGTATAAAAAAACTCTGACTGTCTCTACAGAAAAACTGAGCTACCTGAAATCTGAAAAAATATGATGTCATCAAACTGGTGTCATGAATGCAGTCAGTGTTAAGGTCAGACTTGCTGGGAGATGTATAATTTCATGCTTGTATAGATAATAAGTCCACTGCTCTTTGGTCTGAATAGGGTTGCTGGATTTTCACTTTGTCACCCTTCCTGTGATTACAGATTTCTCTCTTTTTCTCGCAATCCCACTTTGCCCCTAATAAATGCTGTCTACTCAACACAGTATTTGAAGTTCAAAATGTTGTCCTCTGAACAGAAGAGCATTTCTTCTCTCTGAACAGGTAATAAAACTAGGAAGATTTGACTTGACTTATTCATCTTTGAGAGATTAGAAAAAGCGGACCTAGACATGAAGAAGGAATTGCATAAAAGACTCAGGTTTTTAATGCTTCATAGTATCTTTCATTTATAATTAACTGGCATAAGAACTCGCACAGGCCCTAGCCATGACAGCTGTGGCCAGCACAAGGTCAGGAGGTATCAGAAACAAAGACCAGCTTGGGCAGCAATGGGCTAGTGAGTGTATGCAAAAGGGGGCTTTATACAAAATCCTCATTTGTTCACAGTAGCACAAAGAGATTGCTCACATATGCAGCCTAATAAAAACAAGCCTTCAGTATACTACAGTTTAAGAAAGCAATTTATATTGCACTATTGTCACTTTGTTATAGCTTCCTGTAGTTATGTATCTTTTTGTGATAAGCAAGTTATCTTGGTTACCGATGTTTTGATGCCATCACTACAGAAAAGACCTGATCGGTTATTTTTGTCCTCAGCTCCTCCCATACAGTCAAGGCAGCCTGAGCCCTTTCTTCCTTCTTTTCCCCTTAAATATCATCATTTTCTTATCTTTCTCCGCTGTCTAAGTGGCTTGTCTCTCATCACCAAGTGCCCTGCACACCAGTCTTCTCCTGGGCTTCTCAGATGTTCTCACAGGTGTTCAAAATATTGCCACCGTAGAAAGATTCCCACATTACACTCTTATAGGTTTTTTTTTTTCATTTTGCAAGGCTCTTAATCATACTTTGAAGTCCATATATTGTCTAATTTGTCTAACCTGTGCTTCCAGTTTCATTTTCTTTCATCTGCTCCTACTTTGTAACAAAGTCAATTTTGACTTAAATGTTCTGTTTTCTGTATCTCCTTCCATGATGACCCATTACCTAGAAATATTAATCCCTGAATTTCTTTGTCATGAAATCATATCTACTTTGTATTAAAATCTACAGATGAAAATATCTCTTCTTTTTTTGCATCCATGTGAGAGAAATTATGAAAGGAGTGAAGTGAACAAAATATACTTGAACTATGAAGTATTTTGAGTACCCTGTGAAATCCTTTGCTGCCTTATCCCAGGCATCTTCCTTCATGGATCTCATCTAGCTTTTTAACTCTGAATTCTTAGAGTGAATTAAATCAATGGATTTGTGCAGAGAGCCTAGCCTGGAATTCTCTTTTCCAGGATGAAAATGCTTCTGTGTAAATTTGCCTCTTTATGAAGTTAAATTATGATAAATTTGACCCCCTTACTCTCAAATGATCATTTCAGTTAAGTACTTCTCAACCTCATGCATGTTTTGCCCCCGTTGCTAGAGCAAAAATTTGCTTACAGTATCAATTACAAGCTCATGTAGCATCATTTTTGATGCTAAACTGGACATGAGGTGCAAACCTTTTGAGATGCAATGTGTATTTATGGTCAGCTGCTACCAGCAGACCAAAAGGTGGAATAATGGAATAATACAGTGTTTAACATACCTATTTGCTGAAAAGATTGCTGGAGTATTTTCAGCTTCCTATAATTAAAATGAGTAGATCTTGAATTATTCATAAATAAATCCTCAAAGCAAGTCAGCGCCCAGTGGATTTAGATATTTCATTTCTGAACATGTTCGTAAGTCAAAGTTGCATAGCTAATCCTTCACCTCATCTTTAGCTTCTGAATTCTTTCATAGAACGGAAGATGTTCTGCTGCTGGACACTGTTAGTCTTTTGATTTTAATAAAGCTTCTCAACACAGGGGAAAAGAAAGCAGCGATCCAGACTTGTATTCTTTTCCCTTAAAAAGTGCAAAAGAACCACATGTACCCCAATAAAAATGTATACACTGTATATTCAGTGACCTGAACTCTTTAAGCATCATCTGTAGAGGTGCAAGTAATTGTTGCATGATGATTATTCTCATCAGCCTAAAGCATGAAAGCAATTGAGGGGAAAAAATCCTCATGTTACATAAAATGATTACTGCCTGTGAGCCATAATAAACAATGTTGTTCTCACAGTGGTGATGTTAAGCAGCAGAACAAATGAGTACAGCTTGCTGATTGTACAATGTCTTGATCATTACCAATTGCTGTAACTCCCAGTAAGTAAATGATTTAATTATTGGGGTGTCTGCATGATCTGTTTCTAAAAGGAACAAATGATAATGCTGAGAATGCACCACAGTCACTTTTGACTGCAAGTGACTTAAACATCTACGGCTCCTAGCGTTTCTCATTGCTGGGCTTTGCTCCTGCTCTGCTGGATGTCCAGGAGGTGTGTTAAAATGCAACCACAAAGGAACGCAAAGCCAATTTATATTTGAGAGAGAAGAAATAATGAGCAGACAAAAAAAAATTCAGGAGAGCAGAAGGGAAGAGGTAGGAGGGAAGACTGAGATTTATGCCTACGGTGCACAACAGTAGCATCACCATAACTTCACCAGGTTTATTGCTTTACCATTCCTACAAACCTGGGCTTCATCCAGAAACTCATCAATTTAACTGCGTTATTACTGTATTTAGAACTTGAACTAAATACTGATCGGAGAGCAAAACCGCCGTAAATTGATGCAGCAAAGAGACTTCCCCTGTATTCCATGGGAATCTTCCTTTACACAAAGCAGGTGGGCAAGCATGATTTACAAGTTGAATAGCAAGATACCAGTTTGTTTCTACGGTGATACAGATTGTCAGCTTCATTGAATAATGAGTCCTGAAACGGAACGAAAGTCATTATCTGACTAAAGTAAATTTGCACTTAGGAGCTGTGATGTAGCTTTGAGAAGTTTGCCCTCAGTTTTAACTGAGCTTCTACCCGGATGAGAGCCAGATCAAGCACCTCAATACTGCATTGTAGCTAGCGGTGGGCACACACACCAAATGGCTTACAAACAATAATCCCATCTCCAACAGCATGTTCAGCACTTTTGAACTGAAGACTTCCTGGAAGTCAGGCACCTCTCCATGTTTCATTTTTTCCCTTCTGGTTAATGTGAGATCACCTTCTAAGTTCAGAATCCACCCTTGCAAATATAAGTCTAGAAATCACAAGGTTTTTTAAAAACCTTTGAAAATCTTATTACTCTGACTACTTTGTGGATTTATATAATATAAAAGGGAAAAATGTAAAAGTAAATTACTTTTTTTAGACATATCACAGATTCTCTGCAGCAGTGTTTTAGTTTTTAAGGACAGCTCTTTGAAGCAGGAATTATCTATCTCCCTTTGTATGGAAAATGTTTAGCACTGGCTGATGCTTTTAGCTGCCAAACACATTAGATTTCTTGTTGTCTTTCCAGGTTGGTAACATGCATATAAGGTGGCTTTATCAGTCCCAAGGAATACTACTTTCTCTCTCTTACTCATTTTGAGTAGATTGCGCCATTCTTCCTCATTAGACTGTAATTGCTCTGTAATTATTTTAACTACAGCTGGGACAATAAGTCTTGATGGAACAGTACCATAAAAGGAGCACTGAGGATTCAAAAAATCATCCTCTCACTTGATTTTTATTACTTCTCACCTCCTCCTGCTGTAAGTACCACAAAAGGTCACAATAGCAGAAAGGGAAAGGAAAGATTAAATAATTTGATTCAGGATGATCACCTAGATACCCCTCTAGTAATAGATCCTCTCCAGAAAAGTTATATTTGCTAGATATATTCTGGAGAGGGAAAAAAAGTAGATTTTTTTATTTGCATATGCATCCATGAGCACTTCACTTACTAAAGCATGTATCCAAGGACCAAGGATAGAAAATAGGAAAAATATTACAAGGCCTTCACAAGGTCAGTTTTCTCTGCTAGTATTTTCTGCTTCCGTCTGTAAGCATTTGCAAGAGTTTCCTAACTGCATCTCGAGCTCTCTTTGTTAGATGGGAAAAAAGCTCTTTTAGCCTTATTCCTTTTTACATACAAGGTGTACAGTGTTTGAGGATATGTCCCAGACAGACTCAGTAACATTTCACAATATATTTATATCCACTCAGAAAAAAAAAGGTTTTCTTTCTGTGACCTAGTTCGCAATCCTTGCCTACTGGGTCAGTTCTCTGAGAATCAGTTACCTGTAGCCATCCATTTCACAAGAAATATGTTCCTGCAGAGAAACCTACCAAATAGAAGTTTCAAGATATTTTTGTAAAAACTCAGAATTTTAAAAAATCAATTAAATTTACATTACTGCTAGGATTATTACACTTTGGAAGCTTCAGTTCTATATGTCTTTTAAGGGACATTGTATATTACTCTAGTTTTGTCCAAATTTATGCTAACCAATCCAGTACTTTTCACTTTGCCACTCAATATTTTTTCTTACCTATTGTATTCAATCCTGTCTGCATCCAATGCGCTGATCCAGTTTTTTCCATGATTGGAAAAAAGATTGTATTGAAAAAAAAGACGCTATCAGAAATCAGCAATGTTTTTTTCCAATCTGAAAGCTAAAATTAATTCAAAAGCCCTGACCATCCATCCCTTCGTGTCAACTATTTTCCACGTTTGACTAAAAATCTAGGAATTTCTTGACACTTCCTTAGTTTTATCCGTTTTGTTATCACACTTCAGCTTTTCTTAGAGAACTGTCTGTATTGGGTCGGCATGGCAAGGGGGGTTGGTAGCAGGAGGGTTACAGAGGTGCCTTGTGTGAGAAGCTGCTGGAAGCCCCAGGACAGGCCTGTTGGTAGCCAAGGCCAAGTCCCTATCACTAAATGCAACAAGATATTGAAGCAAGGGGGAAAAGTTACTGTGCAGCAACAAATGCCGTCAGAGAAGAGAGGAGTGAGAATAAGTGAGAGGAACAGCCCTGCAGACACCAAGGGCAGTGAAGGAGGAGAGGCAGGAGGTGCTCCAGGCAGTGGAGCAGAGATTCCCCTGCAGGCCCTGTGCAGACCACGGCGAGGTCCAGTGGAGGACTCCCATGCTGGAGCAGGTGGATGCTGTGACCCCATGGAAAGCCAACACTGAAGCAGGCTTCTGGCAGGACCTGTGGCCCCGTGGAGAGAAGAGGCCGTGCTGGAGCAGGTTTGCTGTCAGGAGTTGTGACCCTGCAAGGAACTTGTACAGTCTGTTCCTGAACAACTGCACCATGAGAGGGACCCATGCTGGAGCAGGTCATGAAGAACTTCAGCCCATGGAAGGAACCCGCTCTGGAGCAGTTTGGGAAGGACTACTGTGGGAGGGACCCTATGTTGGAGCAGGGAAGGAGTGTGATGGGTCCTTCCACTGAGGGGATAGGAGCATCAGAGACAACACATAAAGAACTGACCACAGGCCTCAATCCTTTTCATCCTGTGCCACAGCTTGGGAGCACAATCAGACCATCAGGAGTAAAGTTGAGCCCAGGAAGAAGGGAGGGGTAGGGCCATGGTGTTTTTAAGATTTGGTTTTATTTCTCATTACCCTACTCTGACTTGCTTGGGAATAAATTAAACTAATTTCCTTGAGTTGAGTTGTGCCCATGCCTGTAACTGGTGAGCGATCTCTCCCTGTCCCTATCCCAACGCACAAGCCCTTGGTTTATTTTCCCTTCCCTGTTCCTCTGAGGAGGGCAGTGATAGAGCAGCTGTGCTGGGCACTGGCATCTAGCCAGGGTCAACCCACCACACCAGCCTTGCACACTCTGGGACTGACACTCATAAGCTTTTTAACTGTGTACAGCAGCTAACACAGACTCATACTTGTGCTCCTCTTTTATTTTCATAAAGTAATAATTTGCATTCATGCTGCATGTATTTTATTTCCTTTATAACAAGCACAAACAAGCCCTCTAATGTGAATTTTATGGTGTGTCCTCTCTTCTCTTCTACCTACCTGTCATGTTTTCAAATTCTGTTTGTGCAGAATAGTTGTCTTACGGGTGCCCCGATTTCTCCTCTTTTATTCCCACCTCTTTCATTAAATGCAGTGCAATGCCTGTGCCTGAACTGAACTCCTAATTTAATGAGTCTCTTTTAAAATACCTGCACATCAGGAACACATATTTGTACTAAGTTGTCAGGTAACCTCGCAATCTGAATGTCTTAGTAGCAGATTTCTTGTAAGTGATTTGCTTTTGAAAGTAGTGTGTTTACAATACATTATTTAATTAGTTGAATAAATCTTTAATTTATAACTAATTTCAGGCACAAGATTAATTTTTGGCATAACTCCACAGGTATCAGTGATGGATTGGCCTAGAGAGCTTGTAATAATCCTATTCAGCTTTACTTCCCTAGTAAAATGGAAGATGATGTTCAGAAAGCTCTGGTAAAATGAGCTTAAACATGATAATGCAATTGCAATTACTTCAGACATCTTTTCTTCTGTGCTGCTATCACAAAAAAGACAACTGTGTAAGAGTAATGGATATCAGTAGAAAAGGTCTTTCTAATTGCTGTTCCTTTGTTGTGATGCAGACATGCCTTTAAATAGCTACTGAGCTGAGCCTGCTGTGGAATTCCACCTGCTAATTCATCAGATCTTCTGCCTTGGAAAAAACCAATTACTGCACTCACCAGCTTTCTGCTTACACTGCTTTACTGGGTTTGCATGGCAAGGTTTGGGTAGTGGGGTGCACTACAGGGGCGACAGCTTCTTTGAGAAGCTGCTAGAAGCTTCTCTTGTGTCTAATGGAGCCATTGCTTGATCGCTCCAAGACAGACCTGCTGTTGGCTGTAACTGAGCCCATCAGTGATGATGGCATCACCACTGGGACAATCTGTTATAGAAGAGGGGGAAAAAATACTCACCAACTCCATCCAGAAGAAGAGTGAGAACATGTGAGAGGAACAGCTCTGCAGATACCAAGGGCAGTGAAGAGGAGGGGGAGGAGGTGCTCCAGGCAGGTGCACCAGAGCTGAGATTCCCCTGCAGCCTCTGCTGCAGACCATGGTGAGACAGGCTGTGCCCTTGCAGCCCACGCAAACCCCAGGTAGAGCAGAGATCCATAGGCAGCCCATGGAGGACTCCTAGGCTGGACCATGTGGATACCAGAACTAGACTGTGACCCTATGGAAAACCTGTGCTACTAGGGCAAGCTCCTTGCAGGACACTGGCCCCGAGGAGAGAGGAGTTCGAGTTCGAGCAGGTTTTCTGTCAGGATTTGTGATCCTGCAGGGGAGCCACACTGGAACAGTCTGCTCCTGAAGGACTGCACCATGGGACAGACGCATGCTCTACCAGTTCATAAAGAACTCCTGCCCATGGAAGGACTCAATTTAAAGAAGTTTATGGAGAACTCTGTCCTATGAGAGGGATCCTATGCTGTGGCAGGGAAAGAGTGTGAAGAGTCCTTCTTTGTTTCCAAGAACCTTAGGGACATTCTGAGTGCTTATTTTACCAGTACTAAATACTCAGGTTTTTTAAATAACTCAATTCCCTTGGTTATTTCCACTTTTCAATTTCTCCTCTGCTTCAAACGATTCTTATTTGTGTGTGATGTGTAGTCACTGCATGCTCACCAGTCTATAGGAGGTGAAGTTTCACAGAGGATGTGTTTTTCCTTTCCTGTTGAACCAAAAGATGATTTCACACTGCAATAATGTTTACTGCATTTTAATGGAAATGCCTATACTTCACTGGCTCTTGGTATATTCAAATTAAGAGTACACTGGGCCCCAGAAGCTGTCCTCAACCTACCCACCTGCCTCACTGAAAAGAAGCAACTTCTAAGCCATTGTGCACTCAAAAGGGAGCAAATTTTTTTCTTCTTCTGTATGTGACAAGTGTCGCAGAGAATTCTTACGGACTGATAAATGTTCTTCCCATAATGGAGGTGCTGCCAGCTGGGAAAAAAAGTATCTGTAGAGACTCTTCTTCCTCAAATGGATTGTTGAAGATTTGTAAGTAACATACATAGCAGTCCTTTGGCAGTGTCTATTATTAGGGAGGAGTTTTTATGCGTGGCAGGAAACAGGACAGAAATACATGGATAATTAAAAGCAAGAGTCTACTGGTGATTCTCGCATTGTGAGTATTAGGGGAAGAGAAAAGGTTGCCCATTACCTGCAGTTATCACTAGGCAGTGATAAGCCCTTTAAATGTATATGATTATGCCTCACAGACAGAACGCGGTCTATAAACACTGGACATGAAGAGGCTTAGTGTAGTCCTTGATCCAAGCCAATTAAAGTCAATGTGGAGCTCTAGGAAAATCAAAGTGCTGAATCTTGCTTACAGTTTATGACTGAAATGGAGCTCTACTGTGACTGAATTATTCCTACCCCTTTCTCTTTGTGATGAAGTACTGGTAAGTTCTTAGAGCATTAATGAACTAATTCTCTTGCCAATTATTCAGTCCTCTAGAGCTAACACAGGACCTGAGCATTTACACCCAATTACCTTGCATTAAATTTGGAGGAAAAAATGGCTGTATTAGCCAAACTGCTTGATGTTTTTCCAGGCTAACAAACAGCTTTATTTCCCTGTATCTAAGTTTTATCTTGGCTAAAACTGTTGATTTTTTTTTTAAATTAAATATTGTTTACAAAAGATGAATAAAATGCCAGTGTGTCCTCCCAGAGCTGCATTACAGATTCCTGTGAAATTCCTACTTGAGAGAAAACTCCTGGCTTTGTAAAGTAAAGAAGCAGACTGGTTTGTGCTGATGAAATCCCTCCAGGATTCTGAAGGGCACCACCTCATTTTTTTGCATGCATATTATGTCCTCCTACTCATTCCATTAGTGATTCATGGAAATTATACCTATTAAACACAAAAATATTCATGGATCTGATTGCTGACATGAATATACTGGTTATAAAGACACTAAGAAACCAGCTGTAAATTGAATGAGATTTTATTTTGTGAAGTTAAAACATGATAATAAGAGGGTATTTTCTTTAGACTTTTGAATCCCTGCAAGGTAAAATTATTTCCTTTATAAAATAGAACATATTGATTTAATGGGTTTTGTTGTGATTGTAAGGGATAGAGAAGCAGACTTCCTAGCTAGGAAAAATAGCACAGATCTGTAGGATACAATGGGTTTCCTTCTTTCCACATGATCTGGGGATATGTTCCTTTGTATCCGCAATCAGTGTATGCAGATTTTTGCAGCCTGGCATCTGCAGTCTGGGATCTGAGCACAACACCAGCAGCATCTCTTATTTTCAGAGTAGTACAAAGGGCATGTGAAAGAAGGAATGGGAAGAAAGCATTGAAGTATTAATACAGTAAGCTCTTGTCAGACCTAGTTAAAATTCGTAGAAGGTCAGTGAGATTATAACAGAGAGTCTGAGTAAGCAGCACTGTGCATTCAATCTGCTAAGAGACATCTGTGGAGTAGGAACTGTGACTGATACCTCCTTATCCCATCTTCTGGGAAGATGCCCTGTTTCAGTTTGGCACTCTTGTCTTGACCCTGCATGTTGATGCTATCAGGATTAGCAAGGTGACCTTGGCTTCCAGATTGACTGGATCTCTACACCTGGGATTTCAAAAATTGCAGCAAAGCCCTTTCCTCATTTTACATTTTGGGGGCTAAAGTCCGTTGCAGAGATTCACAGAGAAAGGTATCCTCATACTATCTCAGTTACCTTCTAGGTAATTACAGGTCCATGATCTTCTCTAATCTGAAGATGACATGGGAAACATTGTGCTAGCACAAGAGGTTGGTCTTGTGGTCTCACAAAATTAGACTAAAAACACTTAACCAAATTGAAAATCACCTATTTTGCAAACCTCAAGACAGACATTCAGAGAATTATTGAACAGAGGAGAGCCTCAGGCTGATAAACTCGATGTTCCTTTATGTATATATCTTACCTATATCTATATCATCGATATCTATATCTATATCTATCTATCTTCTTTGAACTTATTACTCTTGGCTTGCAAAACTAAATAAACCAAAGTAATGAAAGTGACAGAGAAACAGATTTGAATTAAAAGGCATGCTACTAAAGCTAAGACCACCACATGTGACAGCCAGGGTGATACTGGGATGATAGCTCACCTTGCTCATATGTCTTACACATGCCTGTGGTTGTTCAGTTCTGCTGACCTTGTTCATAAGAAACTGCTGCCTGAGCTGCAGATTTTCTGGCAGTACATTTTGAGAAGAAGCATTTAGCTAATGATACCAAATCATTAACTGCAATCAAAGGTATAATCAGTTTTCTGAACTAAGCATAATATTCCTACTGAAAGGGCTCTCTCAAGGAAGTAGGTGGCTGGAGAGAAGTTCTGCACCACTGCTGTAAATGGAAATAGGCAGATGTGGATTTTTCATATCTTGACCACTCCTACTAGCAGGACATTGGATTCACCTATCACTCCAGATAGCTAGAAGTAACTTGATGCCTAAACTGTGATGACATTTAGTGTTTTTACTCAGCAGGAGTGTGATATTGTAGCAGAACCATTTTCTAGAACTTCATTAGCTTTGAAGTTAACTATAGGAAAGCTGTTTGTGGGGCTTTTTTGTTTGCTTGTTTTCTTTTTTTGCCACATTTCTCTGGTGTCATAGGATGGTGTTTATAATCTGGCATAGGTGTTTTCATTCTGAAGAGACCAGAGGTTTGAGATAGAACGTGCTCAGTTATCACATGTAGAAATACTGTGACTTCTCACTGCAGGCCTCACTGAGCTGCACACAGGAAATTAAAATATTTGAAACAGGTAGAAAGTGAACATACACTAGTACCCATTCAACAACTTCTCCTACATTAACTATACATTTAAATTTCATCTTGAGTATCCTGCTGTGCTGTACTGTTTGACATGGCTTTGATAAAATCCAAATCTCCAAATGCAATTCTATAAACTTTTTAGCTTGCTGTTCTTTTCTAGTTATTAGCTATACATAGTATAAAATATTTACATTTGTGTGAGTTGCTTTCGTCATGTACGTCGATTTCTTTTCACATCCTTTTTTGTCTATCCATCCCTTTTATTAGCCTTCTGTTCCATGAGGTCAGACTGCTGCTACATGAGCCCCATTTTAAAATCTATCACTTGACACTCTTTTCAGAAAGTCCAGAGAAACTTTATTATTAAAGCTCATGAAAATGTGCTAATGACTTAATTTCTTTGTTTATGTATTTAATTTGCATTCAGACTCCTTATGTCAGATAAATGTGTTCATGCAATCTAACTTCCCACGTGCTTGCTCCTCAGAAGTAACTACCCTTACATAATTGATAACACTGAGGTGAATGGCACTGTCCTTCTGTCTTATAGACCGATGCTTTATCTTGTCTCCTTTCACCCCAGTGATACTTGCTTATCAACAGAAGCAGGCTTCAAAGTTTGACTTTCAGGCCACCAAGTTCATGATTCCCAGCAAAGGCATAGTAGGAGCTGAGTGCAGTGTACAAGCTGTAGTGGTTTTAATAGAAAGTGACTGGTGATGAGATACTGTCCATGGCTGACTATGGTCCCTGAGGCTGATAAGCCTCTTCCATGGTCTTATTTCTGTTATGCTGAAGCCAACATGGGTAGAAACGATGCAAAATATTTTTAAACTAAACAAAAAATCTATGTTGTGTTTCTCATTTTTCCTTTAAGAATGCTTCTAAGGCACCACAGCTTTCATCCCCTCACAAGATCAAAGGTGCGAAGATAAGAAACATCAGAGTACATGTGGTTCATGTTAATAGAAACAGTCTCATAGAACTGCATGCTGGCAAAAAGCAAGGGCAACACTAGGTTTGGTGGAACTAAACAACAAACTCAGAAAAACTTCAGAAAAAATCTGATTGTCCCTTTCTGCTCTGCACTGACGCAACCTCACTTCGAGTGCTAGGGACAGTCTTGGGTACCACAAGACATAAAGCTCTTAGAGTGTGTCCAAAGGAGAGCTGCAAGGATGGTGAAGGGTCTTGAGGGGAAGCCATGTGAGGAGTGGCTGAAGTCACTTGGTCTGTTCAGCCTGGAGGAGACTGAGCAGAGACCTCATTGCAGTTACAACTTCCTGATGAGGGGAAGAGGAGGGGCAGGCACTGATCTCTTCTCTGTGGTGACAGTGACAGAATGTGAGGGAATGGCCTGAAGTTGTGTCAGGGGAGGTTTAGGTCGGATATTAGAAAAAGATTTTTCCCCCAGTTGGTGGTTGGGCAGGCTCCCTAGGGAAGTGGTCACAGCACCAGCCTGATAGAGCTCAAAAAGCATTTGGACAATGCTCTCAGGTACATGGTCTTTAGTGCGTCCTGTGCAGGGCCAGGAGCTGGACTCGATAGTCCTGATGAGTGTCTTCCAACTCAGGATGTTTTATGATGCTATGATTTAGGTGGCATTTTGCAAATGCCAATGCCCCTTGCTTTTCACTGTACTAATACCGA
>VZTA01014270.1:0-16863 GCA_013398855.1 Mohoua ochrocephala | reverse complement strand
AACTTAAAGAAGCTCTTTTCAAGTATTTTTGCTCACATCATACAATTAAATGGAATTACCACAGTTACTTTCATACCAGTTCTGGAGCAGATTAGTTCTAATATCTGTCATTGTGGCTCTCTTAATTCTGTTTCTGTCCATTTTTCACTTCTGGGCAAACTTGCCTTTTTCATCCTTTATGATGGTGTTTTGCCTTTACAGAGTTGCTTGGCATACTGGAGATGGAGCATTTTTTTATTGACTCAAGCAGTCAAACCGTTACTCATACATTACCTTTTGGTAATTAAAGTAGTGAAGTGATGCTGCTAGTTGTGTTGGACTAAAAGGAAGTACATCCCTTTAATAGACAAGGGTTTGTACACAATGTTCCTTTTAGTGCATGTAAAACACTGTCTGAAAAAAGAAGCAAATACTATTTTATCTGGTATTGCCAGTATATGGTAGGGGATTCTCTTTTTAAAAACAAACAAACAAGCAACCTCGCATTCAGATAAAATAAAGATTACATGCATAGAGAATCTCCCAGCCCTTATAATGGGTTAGGAATACGTGATTTGTGTACAGAATACTTGAAAAGAAAGCATTTCTGGTATATGGGCTGAAATATTTCAGAAGTTGTCTTATGTGCCGTGTATATGGTCAGTGCTGATTAACTTCTGGAATTTAAGATATCATGGGGTTACTATAAAGAAGGCTAGATAGCAACATCTTATGTTAGATTTTTCAAATTTTGTAGTGAGAGGAACTTCATAACTATGTTTTAATCCCAAATTTCAGAAGCATCCCTTGTAAGCTCCTACATCTTTCTTGCATTGTTTCATTGGAATAACTCTATGCTCTTCAATTGTTTGGCCTTTTCTGTCTAGGATGCTTTTCTTATTCTGGCTTTAATAAAAGTGATATTTGTTGTCTTTTTAATGCATTTCAGTAATAGCTGCTTTATCATAAAACCCTGATATAATCAGGATAATATAATAAAATTTTCAGTCCTGTGACTAAGATTGCCAAAAGTTTTACATATTCCTGTAAGAATGCTGAGTGGCTTTGTATTACAGTAGAATACAGAGAATTAGTAGGTAAAATATCCATAGGTTTAGTCTCAGGGAAGGTGGTGTTAGAGAATAGGCATATTGTCTTCACTTTTAGCTACTGAAATTCATACTAGATGTTTTTGTAGAGTTCTGTGTTCTAGCCAAGGTGTCAAAACTACTATCAACTTCCTGCGGTAACCTAAAATAAGATCCTGTCATCAATAGAGCAGGTTTTTTAGAAGTCTTAAAATAGGTATAATCAGCTTGCAGGGTTGCTTTGAAAAAGTCCTCATATTCTTCAGTTATTTTGAAATGGGTGTGCTGAAATTCATTAATTTGGTAGGGAAGAAGTCTGTATACAGGTCAGCATTTCAATATTGTACTGCCAGATGTTGTGATTCTGGCTCATAACATACTGATACGTGACTGATAGTGATGAAAACAGTGATGATTATTTTTCACATATCTAGAAGTGTCCTGCCTTGGGCCTGTGTAATTTTAAAGGATTGAATAATGCATTCCCTGCTTGTTTCAACATCAGAGGTGTCTACAATAAATTGTGTTGTGGCTGCTTTAATTAGCAACTAATATATACACTCATTTGTTCAGAATTGTAAGAAAATACTTTCTGACATAAGATGTTTCTCTGTCTTTCTAGATGAAGTGTTATCACAAAAAATACAGGTCAGCTACTCGTGATGTGATTTTTCGTCTTCAGTTTCACACTGGAGCTATTCAAGGACATGGCTTGGTGTTTGGCAAAGAAGATTTGGATAATGCCAACAAAGGTACTTGACTTCTGTGGTTGGTTGGATGTGTATATGTGTGGGCATGCAAGCATGTGCACGTGATGATCTTCAGCACCCGTTTTCAAAAGGAATCTTATTCCTTTTTTTTTTTCTTTTCTTATTTTTGGGGAAAGGGAGACTGCTTTGAGTTAGTTAAATTATAGCACGTAACACTGGTAAAACCCTAATGACAAGAAAAGCTCTTAAAGTGAGTTAACTTGTCAGAATAATTCAGATACTCCTACATAGTCCTTATCACCTTCTCTCACATTTATAAAAACAACAGACATTCTCTCTTAGTCACCATTGAAAGAAATAAGATGAGCTAAATCATTCCCTTTTCCGGCTAGTGAAAACAGTCATAAAGTCCGATAATGTGTTTGTGATGTAGTCTGAGTCTTTTAATATGCTTCAGAATATCAAAGAATGGACACAGAGTTTTCAGACACACTTGAAAATGTGTCGTACTAGTCCTCAGATTTTCCAAATTATAACTTCAGTTTTATTATGTTTATATCAGGATTGGAACTTCTTCAGCCTATGTTACTAGCAAACTAAAATCAAGCATATTTTCCTGCGACATACAACATAAGGCTACCAAAAGTTTTGTGGTCAAGTATTGTGGTTTAGCCAATATGGGGAACAATTTTAATTTTCCTGGATGTGTTTTCTTTATAAGCCATGTCTGTCTAGAGAGGGGGTTAGAAACTGTACATCTCTTCTGCTTTTGACTGTTCTAGAAAGCAAGCAAAACTCCAGCTGGTAGTTATGTTGTCTTTTCTGGAGAATGTGTGGCACAAAGAATGTGGCTTTTTAAAGCAGATCACTAAGCTGCAAGTGAGAAGGGAAGAGTGATGAGGGTTCATGTATAGATAGCTATAGAGAATCCTGATTTCTGAGTGTTCTGAAACTGCTCTCCTGGCAAACATCTTCCTGAAATCCTGTCCTTTGTTCTCAGATGACCGTTTCCCTGATTACAGCAAGGTGGAATTAGTGTTTTCAGGAACTCCAGAGAAAATTCAAGGTGAGCATAGAGAACCAAAAATATGCTTCATTTGAAAATAAATCATATTGAAATACGAATTTTTTTAAAAAAAATCTTTTTTCCTCTTTTATTCCACTTTTCTTGTAAAAAATCTGAAATTTTACTTTTTCATTAAAATATATTAGCTACTGGTTTAAATTTGAAAAAATTAATAAAGACTCTGCATTTATCAGTATAGAAGTCACCAGATTTTGTTTTAAAGCTATACCAGAACACTTGCTACAACTAGTAGAAAACATTTGTGTATCTGTGTAGAATATGGATAGTAGGTGGTTTGGCTCAGCATAAGTGACAGCCGTGGCCTATCCCATAACCTTTTTTGGGTGTTGTCATAATTGATTATGTTTGCAGTATTGAAGTTTGGACTGTCTTCAGTTTAGCATGAAGAAATACAGCTATAGTTTTCTTGGAAATGCTTCTCCTTTGAAGTGGGCTTGTAGGATATTCTGCATGCTTCCAAAATTCTATTTTAATATGTTTAAGATTATGTGATAATTATTACTTACAGTAAGAACTTAAGATCTTGTTTAAGAACATGCAGATCATTGCAGTTTAATTCTGTTAATGAATGTGTTCTTAGTCATTTTATGGTGTCCCAAGAAGTATGGATTCTGCCTGAGACTGACTGAAAACAAAATACTCTTAACTGTCTGTCTGATACATATTCCCATTCAGTGTCCTCAGTGTCCTGTGAATTGCATGCTTTACTCCTTTTTTTTTCCACATGAGTTTGATAATTTATAAAATTATGGCAGCAGCCACTAAGAAGTTGGATTCTGTCTAACTGAGCACAAAGATCTCAGCCTGTTAGAAAGCCATAAAAGAAAACCAGTTCTGTAAATGAATTTGTCTAGCTTCTTCTAAATGTTTCTGGATAGTAAATGCTTGAAGACAGGCCAGTTGACATGTCTAAAAAAGGACCAAGATTTTTTTCAAATTTCCCTTCCTTAGATGACAAATGAGAGGTGTGGATTCTTTAATAGGCTTCAAGCTGTTGAAAAATAAGGCTCTAAGTAATTGGATATTTATATTCAATTGCTGTCTGAGGAATTAACTGGCTAGGAAGAGCAGCTCACCTTTGTTATTGAACAGGTTATATTTCTTTAAGAAGTCTATGCAGAAGTCTGAGAAGACGCTGAAAAATTCTTTAACTTTAGCACAATAGTATATGATCCCTATATCTGTGGTTAATGCTTAGTTTTGTACCATACAGTGCTTAGTACAAATACCAGAGATTAATGTGACCTTGTGTTAATTCTCTGCATCTGTGACTAACAAGTCTTGTGCCAGCTAATGCTTCCTTATTTACTTATATTAGTGATTAAAATGTACTAGCAGAGATCTTAGTTTTGAGAACAAGGATCGTGTATTAGAACAAGAGAAGTACATTATGACCTCACCACATGTTTGAAATACTCTCACAGAGAAAAGATTAATCAGAAAATCTAGAACCATATCCACATAAGTCCACAGATATGATTGGCATATATGCATGTATTCAGGAAATATGATGAATATGTATTCGTTTCAGGAATATAACCCGGTCTGTTAGGTTACTGGGGATACATGCTTTGAAGAGAAATCCCCATGCAGCCAGCTCTGCTAGTAATGTTGGCTTTCTAACCTATGAAGTGGTTGGAGAGTTTATTTCCTGGTTTTTGGTGACATCTTAAAATACTTATTTACAATTTCTGTAAAACGTCTTTTCCACATCTGAAAATACTATAAAATTTTAGAATAACTACAGGGTATCTCTAGTCCATCCTCCTGCTGAAATCAGGCTCATTTGTGAGATCAGACCAGTTTGCCAAAGCTTTGTCCAGTCAAATAATGAAAAACTTCAACGACAAAGACGTCACAGCCTCAGTGGGTGGGCTATATCAATGTCTGACTGTCCTCACAGTGGAATTATTTTTTCCTTATATTGACTCTAAATTTATCTAGATTCAAATTTTGCCTGCTTCTTGTCCTTCTGCCTTGCTCCAACCTGACTGTCTCCTCTACGGCCTTTAGAAGGCTGCTGTCAGGTCCTTGTCAAGACCATCTCATCTCGAGGCTGAAGAAGCCCTGATCTCTCAGCCTTTCCTCACAGGGAAAGTCTTTCAGTCCTGACCACCCTGGTCATGCTCCCCTGAATTTGCTTCACTTAATTCATATAATTCTTGTATTCTGTAGCTTGAAACTGGACACAGTATTCTAGAACATAACTGACTGTGATGTTTTTAAGAAAGAATGCAGTTGCCAAGAATATAAGATCCCTGAATATTTAATAATAAAGTTCATAAATCTGCCTTATGACAAATGTCATCACAGAAACTCTCTACAGATGGCTTTTTCCAGGCTGCACATAAAAGTACAGGACCATAGCATTCTTGTCATGATTAAAACTATTTTTGTTTTAAAAGTCACAGCATGTGCATAGTACTGTTGCTTTAGAACAATTTACAGTAGGACTTGCTTCTGTAGACACAGCCAAAAGTTTGATAACTGAGGATTTCTTTGTTCCCTAATCTAGATAGAAAAGACAGACGGTTTGATTTGTATCAGTATCAAAGCCAAGTTCAAGGTCATGAATTCTTGATGCCTCTGCTTTGCGTTTGAATCACTGGACTATACCTAAATTCCTTACTGTATCCATTTAAAACCTGAACATTATTTAATGCCTTGTTAAGGGCACAAAAACATGGGGTACTGCTGAAAATTCCAGGTATGTTTGGCAGAACATACTTAAACACAGCAAAACACATTGAAAGCCAGCTGTCTAGTGTCAGATTCTGCAGAGCTGCCACCTTGGGGGAACTGGAAGGGACATGAAGTCACAGTTTTCAGCTCTCCCTATTCATCTGTAGTGATGAATTGCTCTGGTATCACAATGATAATCTGTATGAATCAGAATGAAATCTGTAACAAAGTCTAATTTTATCATTCCTTTAGAACCATCTTCTTGCAGATACTCATGGTTTCATTCTCAAAAGCACTTTATCATGTCTGACCCACTACAGCTGGGAGGATCATCTGTGTTAGTCGTGTTTAGGGACTGATCCAAATTATCAGCCTACATCATAATCAAAAAGCTCAAGATAAAATTCTCTGAATGATAAATTAAGCTTTTTAAAAAAACTGTTTTATTTAACCTTTCTTCCCTTCTTGCTGCTTCTTACATTTCAGATTAGGGTTTTGCCATTCAGGGAGCAAACGTCTGTCAGAAGGCTACATACATACATCTGTGTGTGTGTATAATTACATATGTGACTGATAATTTTTGGTCTCAAACGTGTTTCATTTTAGGATGTGAACACCTTCAGAATGATCATGGAGTAATGATTGATTACAATACATCAGACCCACTAATACGCTGGGATTCCTATGAAAATATGAGCCCTGATGGGGAAGGTGAGTAATTTTGTTACATTAGACCAAGGCAAAACCTTTTGCAACTGTTCCAGAGTGTTTGAAAGAAGAGAGGAGACCTCATTTGCTTAAAGCTAATGCCACTTTACTGATGTGTGAGGTAGCTGTCTACCCTTCCCTATTTAGCATAGTGGTTCTAATTTAGGAAAGAAAGCTGTAGTAGTTAAATGAGATCCCTGTCAATACGCAGAATGAACTGAGACACAACTGATTGATACAAGTTATTTTATTACTTGTAAATTTGCCTAAAGACTTTTTTTCTTTGTTCAGAAGTTTCTAGTTGGAATTCTAATACAGAATTTTAAGAACAACAAAATTATATGGTGACTTTGTAGCTTCTGGTTACTATGCATCTGGAGTATTTCAGAAGGTGCACTAAGCTGTTAATAAACAAACAGTAAAGGATGTGCCTGTTTGCATATCTCCCTTCATAAATGTACCTGTTTTCAGCTTTTTTAGATTTTTTTTTTCTGTAATCAGAGGGCACGTACAAAAGATTAAAACCTCCAGTAGGTACCTTCAGATTCTGACTCCCGTGTAAATGCTCTCCTGATGTTTTGCTTGAGTTAATGCTGTGCTTTTAATGGACGTAGTTTTCATGTAAGGACTCAGAACGTTACACCTGTGGCTGCACACCTCAGTGCACATGCAAACCTGACATTGTTGCAAGTAAAAATATGAGATAAGGTATTGAGCGGATGCCAAAGTTCTTGTTTTTGCAACTTGCCTGTTATGAAATGAGAGAGACACAAAGCTAGGATTCTTAATTAGCTGCTTTCTGGGTTCAGTTTCAATTGATTTTTATAATCTGGATTTACAATTGACCATCTAATGACCACATCAGTGGAGGCAGAAGCTTACTGGGAGCTTGATCTTTTTCCACTGCCTCACTCTTGTAATAGGAGTATTTCCTAGTGCACAGCAGACTCCGATCTGCAGAAAACTGGAGGAATATAGAGGGTGGAAAGAGAACAGCCATTGCATGTCTCAGGTAGAGCACTCCATTGGGAGTCATCAGAGTTGGATGTGTGTATGTATGTGCAGTGTTTATTAGAAGGAGCAATGTTAGAGAGACTGAATCTTGACTGGAGGTGATGGCTTAATTCCTACCCATGATGTTTCCATATAATTTATGATTCCTTCCCCTTCCTCCCCCTGCCATCCTCTCCCCCTTCCTTTGTATATACCTAGCCCTCAACAAGCAATGCATTGATGTCAAGTATTTTTTAATTGCTGAGATTGATTGACTAGATGGATTTGACCTTCCCATCCTCATGCGTTGCATTGTAGGTAATTACAACAGTACAGGAAGTTGAAAGCAGAGATAAACTTGCAGGCAGCACTCTGTTGGAAGATACAGAATTGTATGCTGCTTATGTCTTCGATAAGAGTTGGTCAGAGACCATTCAGAAGTACAATTAGCTTGTTTGCCTGCTGTTCAGAAGTCACATGAGCCGTTTAATAGGTTTTTATATCTAATTTGTGTGCAGGATACTTTTTTAATTACCTGAGATAGAACAGAAATGTGATGTGATAGCACAGATATTGAGAATTTCATTGTAAATCTGCAAAAAAAAAATCACTTGAGTTTAAGCTAGAAAATATACCGTAAGCATAGACGTTATCCAGTTGCTCTTTTCTCAAGTAAATATTTATGAGGCAGACTGTTACCCTATGATATTGAATAAGGGAATTGCAGGCAGAGCAATGTCTCTGCATAGGCTGGGCAAAAGATCACAAGGAGCTAAAGCACATACACAGACAACAGCTGTATTTTTCTCTTAAGGATGGGGTCTGTACTTAACACAAGTTTGAGTTTAGTCTGTTGCTTAAGGTAAATATAGTGCAGTTAGGTCATCTTCTATTTTAGATTTATAAACACCAGGACAAGCTGCTCTTTATGGTTTGTGCAGATGTTCAGTATCATGCTTGTGCATTAAAAATGTGTAATGCATCCTAGTTTTCACTACAGGTGAGAGACACTAAAAGGAGATGCTGATTTCACGTCCAGAATGCGATCAAAGTCAAAAACCTTAGAATATGAGGCCTTTAACTGTAATCCTGAAGTCTGAGAGAGAATTTTTTCTGTGCTTCAGAAAATATTAAGGTGCAAGACATGGTGCATTTGAAAGTGCATAACAGTGGTGGTATGTTTAAGGTGCAGGGAAGTCTCATACAGAGCGCCTTTTTCAGTTCTGCTTCACATTAAGTCAAACCCCTAGCCTTATGTAGGAACTGGTCTTCATGGTTTTACTTGTACCTGTTTTCCCACAGGAATTTCAGTAGGAATAGTATGAGATGTTAGTGTGACAGATGATTCTTATATTACAGTTAGACGTCATCTTGTTAATTTCAAAAAATGTGGGCCTACGAAATTCCTTACCACGGCTGTCAGGAAGGCTACATCAGAGACTTCTGAACACGAGTTGCTTTGTAGGTATATGTGTGTGGAATGGCTATTTCCAACTATATGTGTTAAAACAGAAATTAGAAGTGAATAAGATAGTGGTATCTCTTTTGAAATTGTGCAACTATTTGGCTTTATTACCAAAAGAACGAAAGATGGGAAGACATGATAAAGGAAAAATATACCCAGAGGCTCTTGATTTGCTGGCATGATACAATATTACAGACAGAAGCAATTGCCTTTTAAATGATCTTGAACCCTTTGTTAATAAGATTGTGTACATAGGTGTTGAACATAGCCAGGCTATGGACAGTTTGCAATCTGAATTTAGTTCCTTATTCATCATTGTTAATATTCTTAAGGAATTTTGACAGTTGGAAAGCAATAAATTATTTGCATTTCTTATTATAAATACTGTTTCTTTTCAGATCCCTTGGGAAGTGGTCCTCCATAATAGATGGAAAATTATATTAAGTTCCTAATTTTCAATTTGTATCATATTTCCTCCTCCTTGAGCAGTACATTAGCACCGAGACTTCTGTTACACTGATTAAAAGTATGCAATTAAATGTAGGATTTGGAACCAGAAGAATCAGATCTTCATACTGCCATTTAAAAGTCTGACATAGTTGCCATTGCTTTTCTTGTGGTTTTGAAGTCAGGAAGGACTTTTGTGATAGAAAGGAACAATAATTACTCTTGATCTTTCTGAGCACTCTCATTTTTTTCTTTAAAGTATCACTTACCATACAATAGATACATATAGATTTACAAAAGGTTGTTCATTTGCTGCAAAATAGCAAGATAAAATACCTGTGGCTACATGTGTGTACTATCTTCTAAAATCTCTCTCTAATATGAAATGACAAATGGTTTTGAAAAAAGCTCCCCCCACACCAAACCAGAGGGATTGAGGTAAATGGTAAAGGTTTGACTTGTCTTTTGTTGAGGTTTTTTTTTTCAGTTCTCAGTGATAATTTCCAGGATTATTACTTGGCATAGCGCATAGGAGATACTGTTCTTAAACACTTCCCTCCTGCTGAAAGTGCAAGTCTTTTTTGAATAGGAACCACCAGTTTATGCGAAACCTGCCAGTGGATCCTGGTAAAAGCCTGGGCTCTGAGGTGTTCTGAAAATTAAATCAGATTTTAAAAAGAGATTAAAATGAAAAGATATTAAAATAATATAAATTGCTAAAGAACATGAACTAATTTTAATAGAAAAGGTGAATTGTTGGAAGGACAGATGAATGCTGCTCTTCCTTTTGCACTGTCTGTCTGCTTTATCTCAGGTCTATTCTAAGTATCCTGATAGCACGCTAAAATTATTCTAGAGAGAAAACGCCATTTGTGTGTGTGGCATTCAGTTGGTTGAGATACAGTATTTAAAATTTTTTTTAATAAAGAAAACTGGTAAACCCAAAGTTTATTGTTGGCCAAAATAGTATTTGTTTTGGTTCGACTGAATTCAGTGGATTGGCAACAGAAATGCACATGGTTCTTGTTCAGTATTCCATTTTAAGACATTGCACTTATTTTAACAGCCGCTAAATCCCTCTGCACTCTTTTGTCTTCCAGATCTACAGTCTGTGGAAAGAGAAGCACATGTGCATGTTAGAAATTGCTTGAAATGACAAATGAAGGACTTTGATTAAGTCTTTACAAAACAGATACTTCAGTTTCTTTCTCAGCAAAGCCTTGCTGTTTGCTTCCTAGCAAAGTATGTTTGCTTGCTCAGCGGTGTTTGACAATTAGAACAGAAACAGCTTTGGCAAAAAAATGATGTTTTTAATTTAATCCAAATAGGGTAGGGCTGAGTGAATCCAAATTTCTATATCTCAAGAGTGTTGCTTTCCAAATTTTCTAGCCTTTTGTAACTGTACTCAACAACAATCAGTCAAAATATGCCAAATATTTATAAACTGGTTTGCTTCTGCTATTTTTCTTCTTATAAAGGAAAGTATCTGAGAACTGTCTCCACGTACGCAATAAATGTTGCCATAGAGGCAATAAATAACCAACATTGTGGTATGCACCCATGTCATGTGATGAGATGGGATGTGACTTTTACTGAGGTTTTTTTCTCCTCTTCAATGCAAAGTAAATAGCTATTCAGTAGGGAGGTGCCCTCTTATGTTGTTAAACATTTGTTTTTCTGGGAGGGCCCCTTCAATATTGCAGAACTCAAAGGTTGAGGCAAAACTGCTTGGTTTTGGTACCTTAATAGGAATGCAGACGACTACCAAAGAAAACAGCGGCTTTGATGCCGTTTCTGGTGAGTGAAGCTGAAAGACAAATTCCTAGTGAATAAAGGTGAATTTCAGTTTTTAGTCACCAGTTGGATACTGGAATACTCTCAGTATTCTTTGAGACAAAGTGAAATTTGGTAGAAGGTAGGGATAAAAAGGTGTCCTCCAACAATTCCCCTCTATTTGACAGTAAAAATAGAGAAGCCTATAGAAGATAGACAGATTTACACTATAAAATGCTGCCAGCTTGAAGCAGTATCTGAAGCATTGTGGAGTGTCTGCTTTTAATTGATTTTTCTCTGAGGAAACCTAATTCTTCTATTTATTGAAGTTTTGTATGTTCTTTTCTTTAACAGATACAATTTAAATCTAGTTAGTCCACTTAATCATGAAGCTGACAAAGAGTTAGAGAAAAATTAATATAAAATGGTTTCTTTTGTATGTTAGAAAGATTGAATGCAAACATAGGATTACAAGGTTTCATTTCTAAGTGTGGAGCAGTAGGCAATTCTCTTTTTCCTTCTTCATTAATACAGCATTAATTGTAACAGTACTGTGGCTTAAATTTTTTGTTACCTCAGTATGTTAGGGAGTAAATATAATTTCACCCAGATGTTTTCAAGATTGTGCTTGGTAAGCTGAGATTGATCTGGAATGTATTTTCTCTGGACTCATGCTTTGGGGATTTGGGATTTTTGGTTGTGTTTGATTTTGGGGTTTTTTTTTTGTTAAAAAGAAAATTATTATAGTATTTTGGATAGGTCAGATAGGAGCCAACAGTTAAGTACAGCCAAGGGCCAGACTTTCAAAGGATTTACTGATTCAAAGTTACTTTTTTGTCTCTTTTAGGAATATGTCTTAAGATATACTGAACACTTCATTGAAAGTCTTGAGTGTTTGCTTAAGTGCTAAGCTGAGCTCCAGAACTTGGTCTGTCCAGTTCTATTGAAAAATAGTTTTTTCCTTTTACCCAAACATATAAGTGCATCGATAAGAAATTGTCTGAAGTGAGAAATTATGTGCATTTTACTTAGTGCCCTGAGACAGTGAACCATTTGTCAGTTCTGCTGAGTTTAAACTTATAGATAAAAAGAGAATCTTGCCCCAAAATGCTAAGAGCCAAAGAGGAACAGTTATACCTAACCCAAATATTGAAAGTCTTATGTTTGAAGATAAGAAGAGATTAGAACCACGGTTCCCTAGGCCCTTGGATTTTTTCCATGAGCCTCCTACCTCTCACTACCTGTACTTCCATTTCTGGGCACACTTGCCCCTTGGTATCAGTGTTTCTAACAGTGCACAGGTTTATCTGAAGCACAGGTTGCACCTGTCAAATACTTCCAAGCTACTGCAGAGCCAATTTCTTGCTTTCGAAAGAAAAAATTCATTTTAATGTCCTCCAATTTATTTCTGTCCTTTCTCGGTAATAGGCAGTGTTGTTATCCCAAGGATTTATTCACTAGCCCTTTGTCAAAAGCTTTCATTACACTTTTAAACCCAAAGACCATAGGGTGAAATTTCAGTGGTTTAATAGATGTTAATGTAGTTTATGGTACATTTAACTCTGCAGTTCTGCTTTCATAAGACTGTGCAAAAGAATTTTCAGCATGGTAGATTCAGACAGTAGAAACTAAGAAGAAGGTGACACATGTGACTGTGACTAGCATTATCTTAGGGGCCATGTAACACTGCTTTTTCAACCAAGTCCATCTTTGCCCAGCTTATATTTTTTTTTCATCAGGTTTGTATTTGTCTTTTAGTATGTGCCTGTTTCTTAGTCATGTCAGCTACAATCTATGGTTGTTAATGTTGTTAATTTAAACACTAATGTCCAAATCAATATCTCTTCCCATGTACAGATACGACAGGAGAAGCCTCCTCACCCAATCTTACAACCTGTTTAATGGACCAGGTTGAATAAAAAATTCCAAGAGGCAAGCCTCTGCCACAGGTGTTTTCCTTCCCTGCACCTGCTTCCTGAACAACTCTTCCTCTTTCTTTTGAAGGCAATAGGGCATCCCACCTGTTTAGCTTCATTAGACAAGGAAAAATAACCTTGATGTTATAGGTACTGGATATATTTTAACACCTTACATGCTCGGGAGTAAAGTTAGCATGGCAGCATCAGAGATTAAAAGTGTAGTGAACAAACAATCCAAAATGCCTTAGTACAAATTAGGATTTGGTTCTCGTTTGTTCTGTGACTTTCCTAAGACCAGAAGGAGAAGCAATTAAGTCCCCACTCTGTGTCTGCACCAAAGCATGCATACACTGAACTACCTTATGTGTCATATATATGTGTTTCCTCTAGTAAACAAAGGAAATGTGAATAGAGGGCATTATCAGTCATGATACCATTTATACATGATGTAAGAGGTCATAGAATCATTGCATGTGCATGAATGAGCTTGAGTTAAGATACCAAATTCATTATGACTGCCAAATGACAAATCTCTGGGAAGGCGTACAGAACAAGAGACAGTATAAAATTCATGGGAATTTCTTGGTTTTTTTAGGCCACCATAAAGCAATAGCAATCCTTTTTCTGGTGAATCCTGAAGTAATCATATTGTTCTGATTGGGTGTAATTTCTGCCCTTTTGCTAGTCTTTTAACATCATGTACCTTTCCTTTTTTTGCTAGACTTCTTTCCAGTGACTCTCTTGGTCCTGCTTGGTGGTTTCAGCCGGCCACGGCAACACTCCCTTTATAAGATAATGATTTTGTGGTGTGCACCCTTTTCTCCCCATTGGCAAGCATGTTCTGTTGATTAGAAAGGCCTGATGAGTTTCTGGTTACAGCTTGTTCAAAATGCGGTTTTTTGTTACGTAGGTGCTTTGGTCAGGAAGGCTTGGTTCTATGACAAGTACTGGTTTTTGAAGGAGGGCTCTTTCAGCAAATTTACCGTGTTGGGATTTATTTGGACTATCCTGTAACTCTCTATTTTTTTCAGTGTCTGGGACACTGGTTAATTAAACAATATGTGTTAAGTTTCTGCCATTGAATACATACAACAGATACTGAAGAGCTGAGGACTTTTCCTGGAAAAGTTTCTGCAGGAAGCATCTTCTGCAAACAGTGATATGTAGAGAGGTTTTTTATTTCCTTGCATGTGTTTCCAGGATGGTGTTAGTACATGCACAACCACCTCATATATGTGCTGGCTGGTTTCTTTCTTGACTTTGGAAAAGAGCATAATAAAAGACTAACTCTCCTGAGTCCCACAGCTTTAGATTTTAATGTCTGAATTTTGAAGAGGTGCCTGTTATATTCAATAGTCTGTACAGAGTGAAGCTTAATACTCTTTAAGTGTTCTTTTAGAACTATAGACCACAGGCACTTCTGATAGTAAATTGTGGTTGAATAAATTCCTCCAAACCAGGAGATTATATTTTTTTAAGTGACCAACAGAAGAATTTTAGCTGTACAAATAACATTAACAGCCTTTAGTGTAGTCAGCTCTAGTGCTTTGCTTGTTTTTTAGGGGTAAGGGAAGCTTTGCTAAAGATAGTACAATTTGTTATCCATCCAGAAAAGCTGTCCTGGGCATCTCTATCCCTGCTCCGGCAGTTTCACTTGTTAAGTGTTAAATATTTAGCTGTGATTCCTTCTCTTTAAGGCTCAAGTTCTTTGCAAAGATTTCCCTGGACATCAGAAAGCTTTGGATCAGGCTGCTAAGCAATAAAAGGAAAGTGAGAGATAGACTGCAGGTCTACCTGCATATTTATCATACCTCCTCTAGATTCTGCTGTCAAACATGGGCAGAATCTAAATGATGAAGACGAGCATTAGTTCAGACTCCTTCCAGACTGAATAGATGGAGGCAACTTGCAGTAAGCAGAGGGAAGTTTTTTTGTCAGAACTCAATCCTATTTCTTACTGTGGTCACACTCTCTCCAACTGTGAAAGTAAAAGTTGCATTACTATAGCTCTTTTACATTGTTTATATTTTCTCTGTTCCTGGAGTTCCAGGTAGAAGGATATGTGCAGTTTCTGAGATGGCCCAGAGCAGTGACCTCTCTCTCAAATAGTATGGGCTAGATGCTGTTTTTCTCTATCTTAGTCTGGACCTTGAAGAATGTTGCCTTAACTGTTACCCATTTAAGAAACTTGGTACACTTCTGAAGTTCATCTAAAGTTTCTGGTGTCAGGCTATTCCTCGTGTTCCTTTCAGTAAATGCGCATAAAATATTCTTTGTATGAAGAACTTTTGTTCTTAAATCATTTAGGTACAGTATAAATTTTCCACCAAATATACATAATTTGTTATGTTAGTATATGCTTGTGTTGAATGTGTGTAGATCATCTTCAATTTTTTTTTACAAGAATTAAATACTATAATTATTATAATATATGGTTACCCCATATTGCTTCTACTACTACTCTATTACTTGAAAATAAATTACAAGTCTTTTGAGTCCCAGTGCAAAATCCTTTAAGTTCAATTAGTGAGTTAGAAAATCAAAGAGTTCTGCTAAACATATGTGTGCCTGAACTTTTTGGTATGTGTTCTTGTTTAGAAACACCTGAACATCCATTTATAGTGCCAAATAGTGATGGAGCAATTTTATTACAAATGGCAATACTCTGGAACTACATGTTCCATACTTAAAAAAAGGAGTAAATTCATTAGGTTGACCTTTTAGACAGCCACTTTAAGCCTTTTCACTGTGGTTTTGTACAGTTTTCAGCAACCATGTAGAGTCATCAGTAGTTTTCTGCTGCTTTATATTTAATGACCATAACTAATTTTTGCTGAAAGCCTAGTAGTGTAGTAAGAGAAATGCCATGATTCATGGTGTGTGCGCTGTTTCAGCTGTTAGAAAGAATAATCATGAATTCTGAACGTCAGCATTTGGAGTATGCACTTGCAAATTATTGAAGCGTTCCTGAAGATGGGCTTTGTTTTTGATAGGAACGAAGGGAGATAGTTTCACGTAGTTTAGGGACTTGAAATACCCTTAAACTTTACTTAGTGTTTTGTACTTGTGGCAAGGATTCTGTGCTGTGATGTTATGTTGTTCTTTTGCTGGTGTCCTGGTTTGAGACAAATTTCCAGAGGAAACGCTCTGGGAGGAATGTCCCCTCCACAGAAGGCAGGTTACAGCCACCCCTCCCCCACCAGGTTCGGGAAAAAAATTCCTCGAAGGAAAGTGAAAGGAGAAAAAAACTATTTATTTAACAAACACACAGAAAAAGAATAATGCTAAATAATAAAACCTCTCGCTGTGGAGAGAAAACCTGGGAATATTTTAGAGTCCTTTCCGTGGGTGCGGTCTCTTTCTCTCTCTCTCTCTCTCTCCCCTCTTCGGAGCTGGGTCGGCTTGGGCCCCTCCGGGCCGAGGTGTGAGGCCTCCCAGTGAGGTTCTGATGTTATGGTGTTCTGAACAGTCCAGAAAGAGAAGAAGGGAAAAATCCAAAGTCCCAGGGAAACAAAGGAGTTTAACTCTCCATCTCTCTCCCCCGAGAAAGAAAAACCAAGAGCCCGGGGAAAAAAAAAACAGGGCAGGTGCTTTCCTGTGCTCTGGAGCAGCAGGAACGCAGGGGAGTGAATGTCCTTGGAGCAAAACTGTTTTTGCAAAGTTCGTCTGCACCCTTCCCTTGCACCCAGTTTAAAAGATACAGAAAGGCATAGGAATCATGTCTGGGCATAGAGCAGGCGATAGGGGATACACATCATAAAGTTATCCCAAGACAGCTGGTTATCCAAGCACAAGGTAATTCAAGTTAAGTCTTTGCTTAAAATAACTGAGAAAAGTTTGCAGAAGTAGAATCAAAATGACACAATAGCTTCTGTATATTGGGTAACAGTTGTATCAGTCTATTCTTTTTGGATCATGGAACAACTATTATTTTCTTTTGATCCTAGGTGGGCAAAAGTGGGATGATAAATTACAGTAGTATTCTAAGGATGAGTGTCTTGGTTTGAAAGAC
>VZTA01014268.1:29484-43049 GCA_013398855.1 Mohoua ochrocephala | reverse complement strand
AGCCAGCCGTGCATTCCCTGAGCTCGGGGAGTTCTCCTGCAGCTTGCAGCCAGCCTTGCATTCCCCAGCTCGGGGAGCCGGATCCCGTGCAGTTCCCAGACTCAATGGGTTTGTTCTCCCGTTCCCCGCAGTCCAAGGCTCTGATCCCGCTGCAGACGGAGGCGCACCCCGAGACCAAGCAGCGAGTGCTCACCAACTACATGTTCCCCCAGCAGCCCCGCAGCGATGAAGGTAAAACTCCCCTTCTTTGGAGAGGGGAAGGAATTCCAGAGGGAGGGAGAGGAAGGTTCAGCCATGGCTCCACTGACAGGCCGGGCCCACAGGACATCCCTGGTTTGGCCCACACAGAGGAATCCTGTTATTGCCAGGCTGTCAGGGTGGCATTTCCTGGCTTACATTTCCAGATTGGCATTTTCTGGGTTACATTTCCAGGTTGGCATTTTCTGGGTTGCATTTCCAGACTGGCATTTTCTGGGTTGCATTTTCAGCCTGGCATTTTCTGGTTTACATTTTCAGCCTGGCATTTTCTGGGTTGCATTTTCAGCCTGGCATTTTCTGGGTTACATTTCCAGGTTGGCATTTTCTGGGTTACATTTCCAGCCTGGCATTTCATGGTTTGCATTTTCAGCCTGGCATTTTCTGGGTTGCATTTTCAGCCTGGCATTTTCTGGGTTACATTTCCAGGTTGGCATTTTCTGGGTTACATTTTCATCCTGGCATTCTCTGGGTTGCATTTTCAGCCTGACGTTTTCCGAACCCCTTTTTGTTTCCAGAGGGGCTCTGTAGGAGCAGTCCCGACCTGGCTCTGGGTGTGCACACACCAGGAATGTCCAGCCCCATGGTGCGGGGGGCTCAGGGCTCCCAAACTTTGCTGGATTGAGGCTTTGCTCCTCCCACAGCTCCATTAAATCTGAATTTTCACTCTCCCCCTCGGCTCCAGGGCTGCCCCAAACCCTGGTGGTGCTTCCCACCGCTCTCATCCCGGATTTTTTCGTAACTCTGGAGTGGTTTCTCAGTTCCCGTTGCCCCCCTCACATTTTCAAGCAATCACCCAAGCGACCAACCAGGAGAAGTCTGTTTGGGTCATTCCCATCTCCCTTTCCCATTCCCTGCAGATTTCCAGTCAGACAGTGACAGTTTTAACCCCACTCTGTGGGAGGAGCAGAGGCAGCAGCGCATGACTGTGGCCTTTGAGTTCGAAGACAAGAAGGAAGAGGAGGAAAATCCAGGGAAAGTTAAGGTGAGTTCTGCTGGATTTATTCTGGGGTTCACATCTTGTGGACAGGGTTCAGTGTGCAGCTCTTGAATTGAGCTGGGTTTGTGTTTTAATGTCACGTTCCTGCTCTGTCCCAAAGGGAATGAACTCTGTTGGGAGACAGAATTACTGTCCAGCCACTGCTTTTCCAGGAATATTTGAATCCCACAGGGGATCCCATAAAGGAGAAGTCAACGAGGGCTTCGTGGCCTCATGGAATGTGCAGTGGAGAGGGCATCACTTGTGAAAAATGAAGTGCAAAACATGAATTTCCTCCCCCCAGTTTCGTGAAATTAATGTCATTCCGGAGCTCTCCATCAATCCCTCAATCAGCTGCATTGTCAGGAGGGTATTTTCAAACCTGTCAGCCTCTACCTGGCATGAAAATGTCTATTCCTTGAATAATAGAAAGGAATTATCCCACACTTCAACCCTGCCAATTTCTAACTGTGGTAGAACAGCCCAGGTAAAATGTAGGGTCGGAGATAAAATCATCTGAGGAGATTTAAATCAGATTTTACTTCTAAAACCAACAGTTCTCTTGTCAGTAGCAATTTAACATTCCATTGAAAACCTGGTGGAAATTCTTGATTTTTCTTCCCAGTATTTTTCCCAGTTGGGAATTTTTTCTGGCCAAATGGGCTCCGTTGCTTTAGTGAAACAGAAAATGAAGCCAAAAGCAGCCTTCACCTCACAATAAATAGAATAAAATGGAATTTTACCCTGGCTGAATGGCAGGTTTAGGGGTCATGCAGGGAAAACAGCATCTGGGAAAGTTTTCTGTTGTTCCACCACTTGCTATCAGAATTTTACCTGGGGGCGACACGGCTGAAGTTTTCAACGTGAGCATTTTTAGCAGTTTCACCAGACCTTTAAGGGATAAATTTAAATAAATTGAAATTCTCAGCAGGCAGCAACCACCAACACTGCAGCATTTTATAGCAGCAGAAGTAGTTTGCACTTTTTATCTCCCACCGAACTGAACTTTGAGCCAGACACCTGTTAAAAGAGATTTGGTAATTGGGATTGTTCGATAACTTTTTTTTTCCACCAAGGACTTCAAACTTTGAAAATTCTCTCTTCGGGGTCAGGCTGCTTTTGATGCAGCACTGGGATGGGGCTGGCAGGGAATACAGATTTCCTCTGGGATGGTGAGTGTGGATCAGTGAGGGGAAGAGCTGCTTCCCAGTGCAGCTGCCAGGAGTTTGGCTGTTTAATATTAACACTCCCAGGGCAGTGGAACTCCTGCTGAAATCCCTGCCTGGGATTGTGTGTCTCGTCCCAGCCCTCCAGCTCCTTCTCCCTGGCTGGCATTCCCGAGGATTTGCTCCGTGCCTTGGCTCTCAGCCCTGCCTGGCTCAGCCCTTGCCCTTAAACCATGGCCTGAGTTCTGGGAGACACCAAGTGCCTCATTAGGCCACCCCTAAACACGATTTCATTCAACCATGATTGAAGCAGAGCTTTAGTGCTGCTTTCCAGACTTCATTTATCTATTTTCTGTTAAGAGTTCTTTATTAAAAGTGACATCCCACTCACAGATTTGAGTATTTTCTGTCCTGCTCCATAACGTTTATTCTCTCCTGGTTCAGATCCGGATGCCAGCACTTGATACAGTTTTATTTACCCAATCAATCATGCCTCTGAAATATTCCTATGGACAGACCATTTTCAGCTGAATCCAAAATTGCATTTTTTCCTCCTCGCTGGGAATTTAAATCCAGCAGCTCTGGCAGGGAGCTGTTAAAATCAGCTCCTTTGTCAGCTCACCTACACCGTGAGGTAAAAGCTGCTGTGTGGTGAATGATTCCAGATCCTTCATCACCGGGAGGAGTTTGATGTTTCCCAGCCTCGTCATCCTGACACCCTCTGGGAAACTTGGGAAGTTCAGAGGTGGGGTTTTCGAGGAAATCTGAGGGTCTGTCAGTCAGCTGAAGCTCAGCCAGGCCTTGGGGACTCTCTGGAGTGCTCTGGGTCTGGTTTCCTGTGCCAGAAGAGAGTCGGAGACACCCGGGCGTGTGTGAGCATTATCCATCTCCAGCAGCAAACGGCTCCCAGAGGATCAGATCCTGCTCTCGGCTGCCATCCAGAATTCAGATTAATTGAGCACACGGAGCGTGGCTAAATTCATTCTGCATCTCCAGCAGGGCTGTTTGGGAGAGCCTGATGGAATGTGCCAGCCAAAGCGTGGAGCCAGCGGTACCCTCCCGGGGTGAGAGGTGGCCTTGTGGGGAACCATTCCCATCCCTTATTTCGTGCCACTGGGATTCCATTCTAGGCTGACAAAGAGCCAGTGGGCAAATTTCAGTCCTGAACTCCTCAAACTCCCCAAACAGACCAAGCAAACCCTGAGGGAGGTGCCCTCGGCCCCACTGCTGTGACCAGGCTTTGCTGAGCACTCTGTTCTCGTTCCCTATTTCTGCTTTAATCCCTGACTTTAATCCATCCTTTTGTGACTGTGCAGGTGGAGATAAATCTCAAACGTTACCCCACTCCCTACCCCGAGGATTTAAAGAATATGGTGAAATCTGTGCAAAACCTGGTGAGCAAACCCAGCCTGGGAGTGCGGCCTGAGAACGCGGCGCCGGCTGCCAACGCTGACCCCACTGGGAAGGACAAGTACGAGCACAAGTGGCCCCTGACCCCCAAGGAGATCTCAGTGGAGGTACTGTAAAGGCTCCTTGCTCCTCTCCAGAATTCCAGACTCTTCTGTGAGGGTTCTGAGCCACCAAACGATGTTTTGGTCCTCCGGGAACCTCAGACCCCAGAGATTCTTGTTTCCCCCGTGAAGTTTTGCATAGAGTTGCTGGCTCGCATTCAGTTTTAGATTGAGGTGCTGTTTTTACCAATGCTGCTGAATTTTTAGGTTGAAATCTGCCTGGGTGGGAATTTTGCTGTGGGTCTATCCCAGCACTCTGTTAAATTTCATGGGGTGAGACTGGCACGTGACAGGAGGATGGGCCCAGGCACCATTTCCATCCCATCCCATTCCATCAGTGGTTAAAGACCACTTGGTTCTGTCTGGGCCTGCTGGGCTCTGCTCCTGGGATTCCTGTTAGGAGCAGGAATCCAATTAACCCTGCCCAGAGTTAATGAAGGCAGCAGGAGAGCTCCTTCCACTGCAGGGAGCAGCCCTGGATGGGGACTCGCAGTGAGCTGCAGGATCCAGCTCCCCCTGGAGTGTTTGCCAAGCACAGGGACAAATTCCATCCCAGGTTTAATCACCAAAAGGTAAATTCCTAAATCCTGCAGTCCTGCTGGAGCTTGGTCTCATCTACCCCACCAAACCTGAGCAGGCACCGTTCAGGAGCAAGGGAAATCCCTTCCCATGGGAATCTGAAAGCTTGGAGAGGTCTGCAGCAAAGCCAGCATTCCTGAAAATCTTGGCAAGGCTTTAACGCTGAAAAGAAATAAATGAGGAAGAAGATTCTCATTCTTTTCTACTCCTTTGTTAACTGAACATTGGGATAAACTCCTTGTCCTTGAAGTGCCCCTGCCTGTGGCCAGTCCTGTGTGCAGGAGTTGCTCTCACTCGGTTTTTCCACGTCTTTGGCACAAATATGACAATTTCAGCTGTAGCTGCTCTCTCAGTGCTGTGTTTTATTTGCAGTTAAACATTTTCATTCCTTAAAAAAACAAACCCCCCAAAGTTTTCTCTTCAAGTTGGCTTCAGAAGACTCCAGCTCTAGGCACGATTTCAATTAGGACTAAAATATGGAAGTTAAATATTTAATTTCAGCTGAAATAGTTAAGTTCAATCACTCATGTTTTCATCTGAATCTGGAATCTTCAATTCTGCCATTATTCCTTTGGACTCATTAAATTCTCACCGTGTAAATCTGATCCTTGAGCCAGCTGGTGACTTGGGCCACGAGTCCTGACATCCTGCTCTTGTTGCTGAGCGTGTGGAATTTATTTTGTATTGTCTATGGCTCGAACTTGAATATTCTCAACAGCTTTCCGTGGGTTTTAGTTATCCCTGCGTGTTTCCATCTGGAATTTGACCCCTGTGGCCTGGCAGAGGTTTGAGGTGTTTGGCTGGCGATGCGGCCTGCATAAACCAGTGGTTTGTTAACACTTGTTAAAATAATGCTGGATTTTTGGATGGAAATACAAAGATCCCAGTGAGCTGAGCCCCGGCAGTGTCCTGGGGGCTGGCAGAGCCAGGGGATGCTCCCCCAGCGAGTGGAAGGAAGGAGGAGATGGCAGTGGCACCACCGGGGAGTGGCTCCGGAACGCTGCCGTGGAGACACCCCCGGCTTCGCGTGGGGACGCAGGAACCTCCCCAAAACCTCTCTGCAGGAGCAGCTGCACTGCTGCAGCCAGAGCAGGGGGGTTCCTGCAGTGCCATTAAACAGTGGGGTGGCAGCTCCCTCCCTCACTCTCCCCAAAAACGAGAGCTGTGAGCTGCCCCCCTTCCCACGTGCCAGCGAAGATGAGCTTCCACCTTCTGTGCTGGAAAGGGGAACTTCTTCAGATTTTCATTTCCCTGGGATGGAGTTGTTGGTTCCACAACTGTTCCAGCAGCTAAAGGAAAGAAAAGGGATGCTCTTGTCCTTCCCAGACACTGGGAAGGGTTTTGGCTCTCATCGGGGGGGTGCAGATGCATTTCCCTCTCCTCGGCTTCCTGCGCGAGGATAAAGCACATGGGGAGTGTAGGCAAAGTGTGAATGGTTTTGTGAACAATATTGGCCTGATTTCAGTTGTAACCCATTAAATAGAACATAATTAAGCTCCATTTGCTTTGCAGATAATTAGCAGACAAACTCGAGCCTCGAGTTAAAGCACACTCTGAGATTGCAGGTGTGTTGTGATGTAGCTAAAGGCTGAAGGCAGTGTCTGATCCCAGGTAATTGAATTTCAGGGGCACTGCTCACTTCTCATCCTCAGATCAGCTGGTTTCTGATCTCTTTTGGCTTTCCCTGCAATTAATTTGCACGTGTCTCTTCAGAAACTGTTCCTAAATAATGAAAGGGAGCATCTGGAACGAGGAGCTGCATTTCAGATCCTCTGTGCCATCCTTCACCTTCATTCACAATAAGCAAACAATGTCTTGATTAATCATCAATTAAAACAAACCTCTTCATCATTCTAATTCTTTTTGAAAGATGTGAGTTTTGGCCAAAGAGGAGCCTGGGCTTATTAAGGGAGCTGTGCTGCTTTTCCACGAGAAACAATGAGGAATATCAAAATCAGCAAGTCAGGTCTTTATAGTTCATGTCCTCGATGTGTTTGGATGGAGAATATCCCACATTTCCTCTGCCTCATCCCTTCCCAGAGCCCTGGGCTGCTGCTCCAAGCAGATTCCAGGAGTCTGGTCATTCCAAACATTCTGTCCCTCCAGGCTATAATTTAATGTTCTTGTGTTCTCAGCCTGGATATTTGATGATATTTCTCCTCCCAGTTGTTTTAATGGTTTGCACCAGGTGTTTTCTCCTCACCACAGTTCTCTGCCCTTTTCCTGTGTCCTTCCCCAGCTAATCCTGAGGAATAAATCCTGAGGAATAAATCCTGAGGAATAAATCCTGACTCAGCACAACTGCATTTATCTCTTCCCTTTCTCCTTGCAATTTTCTTCCTGTTAGTGACCTTTTTGTTCTTGAGCTTGTAAGAAAAAGGTCCCCTTAAAGAGAGTGGAATTCGATGGAACACGATTTGGGGTTTTTACTGCATATTTCACGTGTTCATGGCAGATTCACGAGTGCCAGAGCGGTTCTCTCAAAAGTGCATTGGGTTTTGTTGGAATAGCTGGGCTGGGGAATAAAAAGAAAAAGCAAATCCTACAAAATAGGGAACTTCGTGCACCTGAAATAAAGCCCCGTGCTCACCACCCTGTCAAAAATGGAGCTGCTGGCTCTTCCTCTCTTACAGCAAGGGGGGACAGCTGGAGCTTAAAACTCCCGGGAGTTTCATGGCACAATGTTGGGATTCCAGGTTCAAGATAAAGAAACCAAAGAATCCCCCACGAGCCCCCTGCCCGACCCCGAGAACACCCCGAAACCACCTCTGGAAGCCCCGGGCAGGGAGGACAAAGCCGAGGGTGCCCAAAGCTCCGAGGTACAACCAGACCTGGGCTGCACAGGTGGAGAACTTCACCCTCTGCACTGCTCTGCACCCCGAGCACTGCCCACAGCGAGGGGGTTCCACCAGCTCGTCCCACGGCACCGGGAAGGGCTGCTCTGCACCGGGGCTGGGCTGTGGGGGAGTCACTGGGCACGCGTGGAGCACCAGGGAAATCCTCTGCATGGGGAAGGGAAGGCTTGGCTGGATCACTCCATGTGGGAATCACCATGGAACTGTGCTGCCTTAAAATACGAGCCCTGAGGGGGTTGATTTAAACTGAGGATGCCTCTTCTGGGAAGGTCCTGCCTCCAGTAGAACATCAAATACAGAGGGATTGAAATAGCTCTGGTGTAAACAGAATTCGATTCTCCCAGGATAAATCACGTGGCAAATGCTTCTACAAATCTCTGTCACCACACAAAGCAGTTAATGGCAGCAAGCCTCTGAAAGTGTCCTCCTTGTAAGTAAAAACAAGAACACTTTAAAGACACTCCAGCATTTTACATTCCAGCAACGTGCATTTGGTTTGGGTGCTCCAGTTTCAATTGTCTCTCTAATTATTCCATCTCTCCCTGTTGCCTTCCCTCTCCAAACTCCCTGGAGAACCTTTACAACCTGTCAGGGCGCAGAGATCACCCATCCCTGTCTCCCCAGGACGCTCATCCTCCTCGTCTCTGAGCTTTCTGCAGGGATCAGAAGGGCCCCGGAGTTCCTGTTGGTGCCCTCATTCCCTCCCAGCCACCCTAGGAGCCTAAATGTGCTAGTTTAAAAGATCTCTTCCTAAAAATGAGCCCCACTTTCCTCCCCCAGCTTAACCGGGGTTATTTTCAGCACGCGTCCTGTTGCGGGGCCTGTGCGAAGGTCAGATGTGCTGAACTCTCTGGCAGAAGTATATTAAATCCAAATCACTTTAATTCAGCCACAAACCCCTTAGAGACAAAGCCATTTTAATTAAGCACAGCTCCAGGGACAGCTGAATCTCTGGAAGGACTCACCAGAAATAACTGAGCGGGGAGTCCTCCCTCCTGAAATACCAATTGTTTACTCTCCCCTCGTGTTTATTTCTTTCTGCTGGCAGCGTTTTGGTGACCTTGACTCCATCAAAAACATTTACACGGCCTTGATGTTTCTTGCAAGTTCCATCTGGTTCATCCACATTTCCAGAACAAGCACGTCACCCTAATTTTGAGGAGGGTTTGTGTAGGATCAATCAGGACTTTCTGCTGACCAGCTGGCACCGCAGCGTGGTGGGTTTGGGGTGTTTTAATGGCCGCGAGGAGAAGGCCGTGAACTGTTTGCGTGCTGCTGTTCCCGTTCCCCGCGTTCACTCTGCACTGTTGTGTCCCTCAGGATGCCTTTGGACATCCTGGCAGCGAGATGAGGATAGGGGAGCTCCGTCCTTCCATGCCCGAGACGCCGCTGTACCCCCCAAAACTCGTCCTGCTGGGTAAAGACAAGAAAGGTACTGATGGGCTTACGGCCTTTGAGATGAGGTGGTGTGATGGGGATGTTCCTCCTCTGCTTGCAAACCGTAGCCCGCGGATATTTGTGCACATAGCGATGTCATCCACGGTTTTAACTTGAAAATGTGTTTTTCTGGAGTTTCGCTGCCGAGTGCCAGCCCCTGAAAGCGTTTGCTGTGTTTTGTTTCAGAGTCGACAGATGAGTCTGAAGCAGATAAGATCCATTGTCTGAATAACAGCGTTTCCTCAGGCACTTACTCAGACTATTCCCCTTCCCAGGCTTCCTCAGGGTCCTCCAACGCGCACGTTAAAATGGGCTCCCTGCAGACCACGGCTAAAGAAGCAGTGAATAACTCTTTGTGGGGGAACAGGTGTGACTTCTTTCCTGACACGGCTTCTGCTCGCGTTTTGTCCTGTCCGGGCCCCCCGAGTGACCCTGTTAGGGCGTTGGGGTTAAAAAAAAACCCACATTTTTATCCCATGTTGGCTGTGCAGAGCTGGCCACCCTCCATATTCCATTAACAGCAGCGATCCCACAGCTGGTGGTTCAGCTCTGTGCCATCTCCGGGCATTACAGCTCCTGGAGATGGAGCTCCAGCTGGTGCAGTTGGTGTCCCAGCTCCCTCTGCCCTGGACCTCCAGAAAGGTTCTTGGAAAGCCATAACCTGCACTGGAGACATTCCAGGACCGGGCTGTCCTGTCTGTGCCTGCCATAAATCCCCTCGCACTGTTCCATCCACAGCCCTGCCCCGTTAGAGAGCCGGATGAGAGCAGGCACGAACCGCCTCTGGTGTCTCTGGTTAAAAAGTGGGGGGAACCTTCTGTCGCACTCATCCATTATTTTTGCAGCAGGAAAACCTGTTCAGCGGGATTTCTGGGAACACAGCATGGAGCCAGCCAGGCCTTTGAGTGACTTCTTAGCTTCTCCGTGTGTGTCCTGACAGAGTCTGTGCTCCAGGGCAAAAACCTGCTGCCACCATTCCCGTGCCAGTGGCACGACATCCACGGAGTTTCCAACAGCTTGAGAGTAGCTCAGCTGGTGCTGAAAACACCAAGGGGGCAGGTTTGATTCCTGGACTCAGTGATCCTTGCGGGGCCCTTCCAGCCGGGAATGTTCCGTGATAAGAATCCCTGAAGTCTCCCAGTGCGATCCCGAAGCCAGGGCGTAGGTGGGAGAAGGCCGAATCGCTTCCCAAGGGTGATGAGCGCCGACGTGCCGGGATAGAGGACATTTTATCTTGTTCCCTTCTCTTGTCCTTGCAGGCTGGCCCAGTCGTTCCCACAGCCCCTGGAGACCAAGCCATTGCTGAGCCAGCGGGAAGCGGCTCCGGCCGGGAACGTTCCGGCACGCCCGGAGCGGCGCCCGCTGAGCGACGCCTTCGCCGACAGCTGGAACGACGGCTCCCACTACGACAACACGGGATTCGTGGCCGAGGAGAGCGCGGCAGAGAACCCCAGCACCAACCCCCTGCTGAGCACCAAATCCAGGAGCTCCTCCGCGCACGGGCGCCGGCCGCTGATCCGGCAGGACAGGATCGTGGGGATCCCCCTGGAGCTGGAGCAGCCCGCGCTCAGAAACACACACGACTCTGAAGTGCCTCCTCCCAATCCTTGGCAAAATTGGACCAGAACCCCCAGTCCTTTTGAAGACAGGACAGCTTTTCCTTCCAAACTGGAAAGCACCCCCAACACCAGCCCTTTGCCCGAGCGGAAAGATCACGTCAAGGAGTCTCCCGATATGACGGGCACTTTCACGCCAGGAATTCCGTGGGAATATCACGACTCCAACGCTAACAGAAGCCTCACGAACGTCTTTTCCCATATGCACTGTCGCCCGGACCCTTCCAAAAACGTCATCTCCATCAGCAAGAGCACGGAGCGGCTCTCCCCGATGATGAGGGATTTAAAAACGAACAAGTTTAAGAAGTCGCAGAGCATCGACGAGATCGACATCGGTGCGTACAAGGTGTACAACATCCCCCTGGAAAACTATGCATCCGGGAACGACACCGTGGGCCCCCACGAGAGGGTGGACAAGCTGCTGGGCCCGGAGCACGGCGTGCTGAGCATGTCCCGCAGCCAGTCCGTGCCCATGCTGGACGACGAGCTGCTGACCTACGGCAGCGTCAAGGTGCAGCCGCAGCACAAGGCGTCGGTCACCAAGAAGGTTTATCAGTTCGACCAAAGCTTCAACCCGCAGGGCGCCGTGGAGCTCCCGGCCGACAAGCGGCTCCTGCCGCCCTTCCAGCTCAACGCCGAGTACCTGCCCCAGCCGGCCAAGAGCCTGCCCCAGGAGCTGGTGAGCCCGCGGGGCTACCGCGGCTACGCGCCCGTGGAGCCCATGTTCTCCTTCTCGCAGCCCTCGGTCGGCGAGGAGCCGGCGCCGGCCCCGTTCCCCGGCCCGGCCGCGCGGCCCGGCTTCCTGCGCAGGGCGGATTCGCTGGTCAGCTCGGCGGAGATGTCCGTGTTCCGCAGGGTGGGCGAGCCCCAGGAGCTGCCCCCGGCGGACAGGTACGGCCGGGCCCCGTTCCGCGGCGCCCCGGAGCGCCAGGGCAGCATGGCCGTGCCCGAGGCCCAGTTCCTCAAGCGCAACGGGCGCTACGAAGACGAGCACCCTTCCTACCAGGAAGTGAAAGCCCAGACTGGGAGCTTCCCAGTAAAAAACCTCACGCAAAGGAGGCCCTTGTCCGCACGAAGCTACAGCACAGAGAGTTACGGCACGGCCCAAACGCGGCCGGTCTCAGCGAGGCCCACCATGGCAGCTCTGCTGGAAAAGATTCCGTCAGACTATAACTTGGGTAACTATGGCGACAAGCCTTCCGATAGCAGTGATATAAAGCCGAGGCCTCCCCCTGGGAAGGGAAATGAGAGCTGTGCTAAAATGCCCGCTGACTGGAGACAACAGCTACTTAGACATATAGAAGCTAGAAGGTTAGACAGGGTATGTTTGGCATTTCTCTGCAATTAATGCCTTTAGTTGTGTGTTTCGCTCTGTCAAACGATTTGCACGTGCAGTGGTGACCACCAGAATTCCCAGGGATGAAATTCCTGCCGTGGTGTCCGAGGGACCGGCCCGCCGAGGGCCCTGGGGGTGCTCAGCTGGAGTGAGGGATCCCAGTAAATCCAGAGGCTCCTCACTGGCGATGCCCCCTGGGACAGTCACCGGGGTGGTGTCTCCAGATCCTGGGTAAATCCAGAGGCTCCTCACTGGTGACAATCCTTGGGGCACTCACTGGGGTGGTGACTCCGGGTCCTGGGTAAATCCAGAGGCTCTGCCCCAGCGAGGCTCCTCGGTGCCCGTCGCTGGGCTGGTGACTCCTGCAGCTCTGCCCAAAATCAGGAAGAGCCCTGAGGTTCTCCCCTGCTCGTGGAAGCGCTGCTGGAGCCACCTCGTCAGTGACGACCGAGAGCTTGGAGAGGTGCTGGGCACGTCTTGGCAGTAAAAGGGAATAAAGGAAAAAGAGAATAAGTAATAAAATGTATTTTAGCTCTGGTGTCACTGTTAGTGCAGGGGTTTAAAGGTGTCTATAACTGAGCAATATCCCTGGGTATCCACTGCCACTGTTCTGATGGGAATGTGATCATTACTCCTTTTAGCTGTAGGAAGTTATGCTGATTTGCCTTCCACCCAAAGGGTACTTTAGTGCATGATTCAGTCATTACCTATTTAACGACCTAACCCACGAATCCGATTTACTCCGTGATCTGAAGTGGTTGTGACAAATTCCTGTGGTGAAATGCGTAAGAAGTCATTGCCAAATGTGTCCATATACTGCTTTATGCTAGAGCCTCCTGAGTTTGGTGTTAATATTCTCCTTACCTTCCAGTTGCTCGGATGTGATGATATTAAATTATCCTTAAGGATCAAATGGGGAAACTTTAAAAAGGGGCTCCAAGGCTGAAGCGTTTTCCTCCTTCAGCCCTTTTCCTTGTGCTGTGTAAACCCACTGGAAACTGCCTCCTGCCCAGGGAAATCAGTGCACCCCGAGCAGGGGTGGAAATAAACACTTGCCAGATGTTGTTGGCTTAAGGGATATCTTTACACCTAGTTTGCAACGTGTATTAAGGGATGCTTTAACCCTGGAAAGCTGGCACTGGTGCTGGTCCCTAATCCCTGCGAGGCGGTTCCTGCTGGGTGCAGAGCTCCAAGGAGCTGGGCCAGGCTGAGCCGGAGGCTGTGCTGGGGAGAGCAGCTGGAGCCCACGGAGCAGCTGCTCCGGGAGCAGCCCCTGTCCCTCGGGTGGGCTCAGGAGCCACGTCCCTGCTGTCCCCAGGTGGGCACAGGAGCCACGTCCCTGCTGTCCCCAGGTGGGCTCAGGAGCCGTGTCCCTGCTGTCACCAGGTGGGCTCAGGAGCCGTGTCCCTGCTGTCACCAGGTGGGTGCAGGAGCCGTGTCCCTGCTGTCCCCAGGTGGGTGCAGGAGCCGTGTCCCTGCTGTCCCCAGGTGACACAGGAGCCGTGTCCCTGCTGTCCCCAGGTGGCTCAGGAGCCGTGTCCCTGTCCCCAGGTGACAGAGGAGCCACGTCCCTGCTGTCCCCAGGTGACAACAGGAGCCGTGTCCCTGCTGTCCCCAGGTGGGTGCAGGAACCGTGTCCCTGCTGTCCCCAGGTGGCTCAGGAGCCTGTCCCTGCTGTCCCCAGCCCGTCCCACGCCGGGTGTTCAGGGGGCAGGATGGGGCAGAGCCCTCTCCCCCGGGGGCTGCTCCTCTCCCCCGGGGGCTGCTCCTCCGTGCCGGGCTCACCTCCGGCTGCACAGCCGAACCCAAATTTGGCCGTTTTTTTGCAAAA
>VZTA01014268.1:2485-29359 GCA_013398855.1 Mohoua ochrocephala | reverse complement strand
CCCCCCCCCCCCCCATGTGCTGTCAGCGTGGAAGTCCTCTCTGGTGCCCATTCTCTGTACGAGGAGCAATGTACTTGCTTTGTGTGACCAGTGCATGCCTGGAGGAGCTATTGAGACTCGGTACTGTTTGTTGGCTTAAACTAAAACTCTGTGAACTTAACCATGTATGTGTGAGACTTAATTCTGAGCATGTGTGTTCATATGTGTCCCGTGGTTGTTTCCTCTACTCAGAGCGCTGCTTACAAACACCACACAGTTAGCCTTGGCATGCTGCACTCTGGAGGGGTTTCAGCCATGCATGCCGGCCGAAGCATGACTTTAAACTTGCAGCCTAAATCTAAATTTGAAAACCAAATGCTTCAAGAGCTACCTCTACCGAAAGTAAGTATGGGCTAGCCAGCATTCCCGGCATTCCCGGTTAATTAATGACCCTTGCTTCCTCCTGGTTTAGCTTCTGCCGACTCCCTCGTGCTTTTACGGCGCCCAGTCCAAAAAGCAAGGCTGGCAGGGGTGCAGTTTTGCCCCTTGGTGGCCTTGCTTCTTGGATTCCAGAGCTCCCTGGCTGTCATTCCTGCTCTCCTGCTCTCCTCATTTGCTCCACGGGGAACGTGGTTTGCTCCGGGACTGTTTGATCCTGGAAAAAAATGGGTGTGGGAATGTTAAACAGGCTCCAGGAGACAGGGATTTTAATATCTGAGCATTAATCGGGTGTGCTGCAATACCTGATGGGTTTTGAACACGTTACCACACCCAAACCCATTGTGAACTTGGAGTAACACCTAAAAAAGAGGATATTTTCCTCATTTATTTCCTGTTTATCTTATATTTATGATCAATATATTGTTGACAAGTGCAGGCGTACAAAACTATGTATTCCCAACAAATATTGGAAGGGAGAGGCACACAGGGCGAGGCGGAGAGGGCCATTCCTGCGGGATTTTCCCTGTCAGGGAGGGGATGCTGAGACCTTTCTGTGCATCCAGAGGCATGGGCACGGCTCGGCCTCTCCCTGCCCTGGCACAGGAGCTGAGGGCACAAATCAGCAGCAGCTCCGTGAGTAATTAACGGGCAGCAGAGCCGGGATCCCGGCGTTCCAACGGGATCGTCCGTGCTGGGAATTGCCAGGCTGGCCCCTGGCACCCGCCCAGGCCGGAGCAGCCTGGCCAGCGACCCCAAAAGGAGGGTTCCAGGCCCGGCTCAGAGCTCAGATCCCGGGGTTTGAGGAGAGCAGGATAACCCAGCAGCAGCAGGAGCTGGCTGTGCGGGCTGGCCGGAGCCCAACCCCGGCCCCGCTCCGCTCGCCGGTCCCACGCGCGCTCCAGCCGGAATTCCGGGCAATCCAGGACAGGATGGCAGCACGCAGGGAGCAGTGTCAGGCCTTTCCCGCTGTTCCTGACCCTCCATACTCTGTCACCTCCATCCCACGTCCCCTCTCTGTCCCCAGGCTCCCGTCCTGCTCTCGGTCTGTGCTGCTCTGTTGTGGGGCGGGAGGCTCCGAGGGGATCCCGCCTGGATGTGTGTGCTGGGCAGGGACGACATTCCAGTGTTGTCTTTGCTTCCCAAGAGCTTGTTTGTCTGCTCAGGTACTTGTCACGAGTCCTTGGAAAAATCCATTGGGCATCAACCCCAAAGAGTGGTGCAGGTTTCCTGCACACATTAGGAACGAGGTGTTCTGTGGCACTGCCGGGGTTTCAGGCCGTAGGTTAATGTGGATATTAACGATGGATGTCTGAGGGAATTCAGGAATCTGCTCCGTGATCTGTTTTGGGGTGTGGTCTGATGTGGATTATTCTGCTTTTCTATTTCACCAGCATTCCATTGCTCCATATCCATAGAAACTGTGATGCTGAACTGCACTGAGGGGTTGTTCTCTCGCTGAACTGTTTGGGAAAGTTATTGTGGGGAAAGATTCCTGCAGGGGGAAATGATTGTTGGAAAAGTACTCTGTGTGTGTTTAGTATTGTTGAATTTTACTGCTTCACACCCTCCACAGAATTTGCATTTCCTAAAGAATCCAGGCCACGGCAGTTCAGTCTTTGCCTCTTCTCCTCCCTCCTCCCGTGGCCTGGATTCAAGAGAGTAATGAGTGAGGTCTGGCTGGCAGGAAATCAACTTTAACAACGAATTGCTTTGAAAATGTTGGTGACACCAATCTGCTCCGTGTAGAAAATGTGGGAAGTGCTGCTTTTCCTCTTCTCCCCAGATTTCGTGGAAGTGGAGCTGGGCTGCAGCCTGTCCCAGCTCAGAAAACGGCCGAGGGGACAAATTCCTTGTGCTGCAGCAAATGAAATCCCAGGATTTATTTCCCTGTTTACTGAGGAAGCTGAGAGCCCCCTCTGCACTTTCCCTTTTCCCTCTGGAGTGCAAAACTCCCCTCTGCAGATCAGTCCCAGCACTTCTCAGTGGGATCCTTTCCATTTCTGGCACCCAGCTCCCAGGGAAAAGCTGTAAAAGGTCGTGGTTTGGTGCAACCCATTCCTGGAGTGGGAATTCCCACCTTCCTTGGGAGTAGCAGTGAGGAGGGGAGCAGAGGTTCCCTCTGGAACGAGCCTAGGGAGGGCACCCAGCTCCAGAAATTGATCCCTCAGGATGGGAGCAGATTCCCAGGACAAGGAATGGCTCCTTTTTCCATTTTAATGGAGGTAAAGAAAGCTCCTGGGCTTTAAACAGGGGAAATGCTTTTCCAGTGGTTTTTAATAGAAGGGAAATCACAACTTCCATTATTTTTCTGGAAGGTTTCTTGAATGATGAAAGAATTATAATGAAACTTCCATTTTAAATAATCAGGTTGGATTTTTTTTTTCACTTCACCTCAGAGATGTGATTTAAATCATCATTTCATTCGATTTGCTTTTCAACTTCTGTTAAAAAATAGTTTTTAATGGACAAATTCCCAGCTTTCACATTTCAAACCAAATTTGATTTATTCTTCAGCCACCTAAAGAAGTGTATCCTGATTTTTTTTTTTTTAATCTAGACTGGAGTAGAAAATGCTGGAATGGCAGAGGGGAAGGACAGATGGTTTTTGTTCCTTTGCAGAGTCCCATTAATCAGAACTCAGTAAGCACTACGCTGTGCCTGTCAACGGCAGGACAACGCTGGAATTTTTGGGAAGCCCGACGCCCAAAAGGTGTCAGGAAAATTCCCAGGGATGACAGAGAAATAGAGAGACAGATCATGGAAAATCAGGATGGGGCAGGAAAAGTCCAAACTCCCTCCAAAGTCCTGAAAACTGGAGGGAAACAACCAGGGGGGGAAGTGACAAGGAAGAAACGTGGAACAGGAGAGAAAAGGGAATTGTGAACGCTCAGGAAACTTTCCCCGTGTGTTGTGGCCGTTCGTGTCGAGGCAAACACTGAGTTCCAGGTCAATATTGCACATAAAACGTCCCTGGCACAACCCAGGGGGTTCTGGGAGCTGCACACGGAGCCAGCACAACCTCAGCGCTGCCCTCAGGGGGTGTTTGCTGCAGAAAACACAAACATCTCGTTCTCCTCGGTGGCACATCCTTCCTGCAAAAGCTTCTGCCGCTGGAAGGAGCAGTGAGAAGGTTCTGCCTGCGGAACCAGCGGCAGAACGCTCAAACATTGGGAACTTCGCCAAAATTTTGTTGCTCTGAAAGTAACGAGCCCCGCTAAAGGAGTTTTCTCCTCTCTCCCATCATTCATTATTCTCATTATTTCTGTCCTGAACCTCTCGAGCTCTCCTGCTTGCAGAGAGTCCCCCAGCGGCGCCGCGTTGGTGGGATACTGGGCAGGCCGGGCGCGGTTGCGCTGCGCTCGCTGGGTTGTTTGTGGCTGAGAGTGGAGGGGTTTGTGCCGCTGACTAAAAGGCTGCCCTGCATTTGTGAACAGACCCCGTCGCAGCAGAGCGGCCTCCTGGACAACGGGCAGGACGAGGTGGCCGTGGGCAGCCCCTGGACCCCGTACCCGCTGGGCCGGCGGGACGTGCCCCCCGACACCGTCACCAAGAAGGTAAGGGGTGCCAGGCCCAGCCTGAGCCCGCCCTGGATGCAGCAGGACAGCTTGGGGCAACACCCGGGGTGTGTTTCAAGGCTTAAAACAGGAATGGCTGTGAGTTAAGGGCGCTGTCTTGGCGGTGCCCCCGGGCGCGTTCTGGCTCTGCTGCGGGCGGGGGGCACCGAGGGCTGGGCAAGGCAGGGCCGCTCCTGCCCTGGTCCTGCTGAGCCTCATCCCGAGTTTTCATCTCATCCCTGTGGTGTTCAGTCCATAAAAAGCAGGAGAGATGGGGTGGGATGGCTCCTGCCCAGCCCTGCACGGGCACAGCCCTTTCGCTGATGAACTCCCTGCAAAAGGGTCTGGTTCCTGGTGCCTCGTGGTGGTGGATCTTAAATTCCAGTGCTTGGAGCTCCTGGCTGCCCCTCCCAGCCCAGCTCGGCTCATGGGCTCAGGAGCTGCTGGGTTGGGCTGCTCTGGCCATAAAGCAGGAGAGTGGAGAGTCCTCACAAACCGTGCTGGAGGAGGAGCTGCAGGGATGAGCCAGGGTAATCACTGGGATCACTGTCAGGAGATCCACCCTCCCGGGATAATCCCAGGGATCACTGTCAGGAGATCCATTCTCCCGGGATAATCACTGGGATCACTGTCAGGAGATCCATCCTCCCAGGGTAATCACAGGGATCATTGTCAGGAGATCCATCCTCCCAGGGTAATCACTGGGATCACTGTCAGGAGATCCACCCTCCCGGGACAATCCCAGGGATCACTGTCAGGAGATCCATCCTCCCGGGATAATCCCAGGGATCACTGTCAGGAGATCCATCCTGCCAGGGTAATCACAGGGATCATTGTCAGGAGATCCATCCTCCCAGGGTAATCACAGGGATCATTGTCAGGAGATCCATCCTCCCAGGGTAATCACAGGGATCATTGTCAGGAGATCCATCCTCCCAGGGTAATCACTGGGATCACTGTCAGGAGATCCATCCTCCCGGGATAATCCCAGGGATCACTGTCAGGAGATCCGCCCTGCCAGGGTAATCCCAGGGATCACTGTCAGGAGATCCACCCTCCCCATCCCTGAAGTCCCAGGAGTGAGTGACAGCAGGTGGAAGTCACGATGCCCCCCTGGTGCCTGCTGTGCGATGATCCCAAGGGTCTCCCTGCTGCTCCAAGCTTTTATCCAAGGCAGCTGCAGAAGCAGCAACCCTTGGCTTCCCAAGGAAGTGCAGCCAGAGATCCCTGAGTAGAGGAGAATTCCTGGAAGATGGGAAACAGAAGCCATTGCTCCCAGAGGTGCCTCCCAGGCGCAGGAGGGGGAGGAGGGGGAGCCGATGGTGTGGGATGGAGCCGGCTCCCACAGCCGGGTTGTTCATCCTCTGACCTGCAAGACATCGGGGTGGGAAGTGTAGGAATCCTGGTTCTCCCAGCTCCGAAGGCCGTGCTGGGGCTGGGGAGGTTTGCGGCCGGCTCCGGAGCAGCGGGAATGGGCCGTTCCTAACGGGATGGTTCCCACAGGCAGGTAGCCACATCCAGACCCTGATGGGATCCCAGAGCCTGCAGCACCGGAGCCGGGAGCAGCAGCAGCAGTACGAGGGCAGCATGAACAAGGTCACCATCCAGCAGTACCAGCCCCCCCTGCCCATCCAGATCCCGTCCTCCCAGAGCTCCCGGGCCCCCCAGCCCCAGCGGTGCCTCATCCAGACCAAGGGCCAGCGCAGCACGGACGCCTACCAGGAGCAGGTGAGACACGGGGGGCACGGCAGCTCCTGGGCACCAACATTCCCGGCCTTTCCAAGGTGTCCACGGGACAGGGGAACCTTGGGCAGGAGTGGGGCAGCTGAGCTGGGCAGCCCAGGGGAGCTGGGATGGGACTGGGAGAGCTGGGGCTGGGCTGGGGAGCTCAGGCTGGATTTGGAGAGCTCTGGCTGGACTGGAGGAGCTCTGGTTGGGCTGGAGGAGCTCTGGCTGGACTGGAGGAGCTCAGACTGGGCTGGAGGAGCTGGGGCTGGACTGGAGGAGCTCTGGCTGGACTGGAGGAGCTCTGGCTGGACTGGAGGAGCTCTGGCTGGATTTGGAGAGCTCTGGCTGGGCTGGAGGAGCTGGGGCTGGGCTGGAGGAGCTCTGGCTGGGCTGGGGCCAGGCTGGGTCCATCCCTTGCCCAGCACCAGCCTCCAATAGCCATTTTCTCCCGGACTGACCCAGTGACACCGTTTGGGGTTGAGGTCCCTGAGCAGAGCTGGCACCCCCAGCTCAGACTGAATTAATTTGCAGCTTCTGCCCTTTCCCCAGTGGCCCAGCCCAGTGTCAGCAGGGCAGGGCATTGGTGGGACACTGCTCTGCTCACACCCGCCCAGCACGGCCCAGCTGCAGCCCCAGTGCCCCAGCCTGGCACAGGCCTGGGCAGTTTCCTCATTCCCTTCTCCTGTCCCCACCAGATTTGTCCTGCAGGGCCCGTGTGAGGCCCTGAGGAGCAGAATGAGGTGCAGAGCCATCCCTAACCCTTCCTCCTGTGGGAAGGGTTGGTGGAGCCATGGGAGCAGCTCCTGTGCCACGTTCAGAACCTGCTGGGGGAGGACGTGCTCAGACCAGCTCAGGGCACGACCATGGAGCTCCTCTGAGCTCAGTTTTGCTTTCCATCCAATTCCCCAGAGCTCTTTGGAGTCACCCTGGCGAAGAGGGAAGGCTCAGCCCCGTTTGCTGTGGCAGGAGGGGTCGGTGCTCGGTGCAGGCTGTCACTCCCTGGCAGTGTTCCCCAGATCCCGGAGCATTTTATCCCTTGGCTTCGTCCCAGGGGTGCTGCAGGTCTGGCTCCTCCTGGGGAAACAAAAATGCACCCGAGGAAGCCTCGCTGATGGGTTCACCCCAGCGTTTGAGTGAAAACCTCGGCCAGGGTGAACTTCTCTCTCACAGGTCTGAAGGGTTTTCTCCTCCTTGAAAAGAGAACTTTAAAATCCATGCAAAAACCCCGTGAGCCACGGGGAACGTCGTGGGGGAAAATCCTGCCAGCACTTCCAGCTGACTGCAATATTCCAGGGGTTTTTCCCATTCCATGGAGTGCAGGGGCTCAGCTCGTCCAGCGCAGTGGGACGTGAGGGAAGGAGGTGCCGTGGTGCCTTGGGCAGGGTTCAGTGCTGACATCCCTGTTTTTCTAACCCAGTTTTGTGTGAGGATAGAGAAGAATCCCGGCCTCGGGTTTAGTATCAGTGGTGGAATAAGTGGACAAGGGAATCCATTCAAACCTTCTGATAAGGTAAGTTGGAAATTCCTCTCTCCCTGCCCCTTGCCTGAGAGAGAACAGAGTGGAGGCAGAGAGCACGAGGGGGACGTTTGTGCCCTTCTCTTGGGACAATTGAAAGGTTTTTCCCCATACTTGGCTTTTTTTTCCCCAGTTAAAGAAGAGGAGGGAATCAAGCATCAATCCCATGAGTGTCTGACCCCTGTTCCCTGGATAAGATAATTTTTGGGGCTGTTTTCTGGAGAATTGTTTTTAAGAGTCGCCTTAAGTTTAAGTCACCCTGCTTAAACTTTCACTAAATTAACTAGAGGGAGTCCTAAAGCACAGTATCATCCCTGGAGGCTGAAATCCCAGGGTTTGTAGCTGCTGTGTCGAATAAAACCAGCCTGGAAATCCCTGGATCCTTCCCGGCCCCGTGGCAGCAGCTGTGTCCCGTACTGGGAATTAAAACTGACACCTGGTGGTGGCCGGGGACACTCAGGACTCATTTTGGGAATTGCACATTTAAGAGAAACCTATTTGCAATCAAAGGAAGCCTGGAAAAACTCCAGCCTGTGGTGAGTCCCAGCTGCCAGGGGTGTGGGATTGGGGAGCAGAGCCTCACACCTGTGGATTTGTGCTTGGTGCCATGGAACTGACTGAATTTTGTTGGAAAAGGAGGCCTTTGAACACATCCCTAGGGTGGATGTTCTTGGATAATTCCAGATTTGGGTGGCAGGGACAGCGAGAACTTCCATAAATAGGGAGGATGTTCGGCAAGTCATGAAATTAAAGCTCTGTTTGCTAGAGGAAGCCAAGATTTCAGTGCAGATTGTGATACACATCATTCTAATAATTAACTCGTGCTCCATTTTAATTACCCTGCTGGGCTTTCTTTGTGATGAGGGATTTTAGCTGAAAGTGGCCCACAAATATTGAGAAGTGCTGAAGGTCCCAGAGAGCTGCTCCACCCCCAAACTGGTGTTCGATTACCAACGGGTGAAACCAGTTTGGTGTTAACCCATCTCCAGGGTATCCAGAGCCCCCAGGCCCCAGTTAGGGAGCGCCGTGGTTTTTTTGGGATGTAGTTCTTGGAGAAAGCATCCTAACCTGTGTTACTTCTGACTTATAGGGTATCTTTGTTACTAGGGTTCAGCCTGACGGCCCCGCCTCCAGCCTGCTCCAGCCCGGAGACAAGATCCTCCAGGTAGGGATGGCAGGGGATTCCTGGCATCTGAGCTCAGCCTGGAACCACAGCGGTGGTGTTGGCAGCAGGGCTGAGCTGCCAGCTGTGGTTTTAGGGGATTTTAACACCGTTTTCCAGCGGGGGTACCCAGAGCGCTTTTTGCCCCCGTGGCCACAGGCACCGGGTTTGTGTAAAACTCGTGGGCAGTGCTCCAGGGCAGGGGCTGTCCCCTGGGTCACACTCTGCCCCAAGAGCTCCCTCTGGACCTTCCAAGTCCTCGAGGTCCCTCCCAGCCCACGGTGCAGAATTCCAGGGCTCTGTGAACGCCCCGTTCCGGCGCAGCCGTCGATGCCCTTGGAGTTCTCCCTGCCTGAAATTGCTGTTCCCCTTCCCCAGAGCAAAGACAAGGACCTTGTATTGAATTAAGGCTTTAAGCAGGTCCTGGTTGGGCCCCAGAGCCATCCCAGAGTCACAGCCTGATTTCAGTGGGGATGAAATGATTCCTTGGAGCAGCCCAGCCCCGAAGCCACCCCACAGGGGACGAGAGGAACGCGTGCTCTGCGTCCACGGGAAATCCTCAGACGCTCGTTACTTATTCCAGCCTTGCTTTTAATTGCCAAATATCCTTTTTTTCCCCCCAAAACCAAGCCACTGAAGCCTCTTTCCCTGTGTTTTCCCTGCTGCAGGCCAATGGACACAGCTTTGTACACCTGGAACACGAGAAGGCTGTGCTCCTACTGAAGAGTTTCCAGAACACAGTAGACTTAGTTATCCAACGTGAGCTTACTGTCTAAATATTTTTTTATAAATAGTAAATATGTCTAGCCAGATCTAATGTTCAAACAGATTTATACATAGGAAACCAATTTTTTTGCCAATTGCTGGACCAATGGCAAACGGTAGTGCCAAATGTATAATACTCTATGTTAGTACCAATCATCGGGAGGAAATATAAGAATTAACTCTATAAATATATTGTTCATGTGGCTCCGTATTAGTTTTACTTGTCAGCCTCTGGCTGTGCATTGGTGCGTTTTTTTAACCGAGTTCCTTCTTAAAAGTCAGTTTCATATGATTTCAGAACACAGAAGCACATACAAATCCTTTAGGAATTCTGCTGTCCATCAGAAACACTGCCTCAAAGTTGTATATGCCTTTATAAAGATGAAATATATTAACCTGTACTTCCCATGAAATATTTCTATCATGTCGCATACGAAAGTATAGAGAAGAAAATATTTTCATAAACACCTCAAAGAAAGTATATATTAAATTAAATTTAATAATGTTCATTTATTTTCAATGCAAAGATATTCTATGCCTTATGAAAATACCTGTACATATGCCGTGTGTATAGCTGGCTCCGTAGGGATCAGGAACAATTCACTATACAGGGTGAGAGACTTCTCCAGTTGTAACTCTGGGACCTCGGGACAAGGAACCCGCGTGGGAATGGGATAACTCCCTCTGGAATGGGTGAACTCCCTCTGGAATGGGTGAACTCCCTCTGGAATGGGTGAACTCCCTCTGGAACGGGCCAGGTTGGATGGGGCTTGGAGCAACCCGGGCTAGTGCAAGGCGTCCCTGCCCGTGGCAGGGGTTAGACAAGGGGAGCTTCAAGGTCCCTCCCAACCCAACCCATTCCATGGTTCTATGATTCCAACTCCCTCTGGAACGGGTTAACTCCCTCTGGAACGGGTTAACTCCCTCTGGAATGGGTTTACTCCCTTTGCTTTGGCTCTTCCCTCGATTCCATGTGCACACACTACAGGAGAACACCGAGGACAGGCAGGTTTGGCTCACGGATGGAGGAAGGTTGTGATGGTGGCAGTAAAACTCCTTTTGTTGCTGCTAATTTTACTCTTTTAATTTTTCATTTCGGATTCCCCATTTTACATTGTTGTGTATTTTCCCCCCCTGCTCCAGGCCCTGCCGGGCCCTGCTCAGGATCTTCCCGTGGGTGAGGTTTTCTGGGATCCTCAATTGGAGTCCTTGAGAGGGGTGGGCGCAGGTGGCAGAGCTGACACACCCCAGGGAGCAGCAGGTGCCCCTGAGCCAGCCTGGGAGGAGCATTCCCAGCACAGGGGCAGTGGGACAACCCCTCGTGTCCAGTTCCTGGGGCTCCCAGGAAGATTCTCCCAACGGAGAATCCCAAAGCCCAGACCGTGCCCAGCCACTGCTGCTTCGGGGGTTCCGGGGTCCAGCCTGGTTATCCCTGACAGCACGATGGAAAAACCCAGGGAAAGCCCCCTGCAGGTGTTTTCAGGGGATCCCACTGCCCTTGAGCAATGGCCAGGGGCTCAGGGACAGCTGGCTCTGGGATCACCAGCACCACTCCCACCCAAAATCCCCCATCCAAGGGTGCAGCCCCAGCCCACGGGCACGGCCAGGGATGTTCCGCTTCTCTAAGAATTCCCACACCTTCCCTCTCTGGCTGTGGGACCTGGGCAGCTGCAGGCCCAGGGAAGCCTCCAGGACCCTCCACCCTTAATAATTTCCCATTTTCCCAGTGCCAGCCCACAGTTCCTTACCCAGGTGATGGCAAACCAGGAGAGTTCTCAGCCAGTTGTTCCCAGCAGCGACCATTTAACATCCTCGAATCCGGTTTCATGTTTTCCCAGGTATTTTTTAACACATCCACGTCTGCAGCTGTGCTTGGTGGCAGTGCCAGCCCTGGGAGGGGACAGGGGGCTCCACACAGGGAGCAGGCAGGACAAGGCTGAGGGTGAATGGGGCAGCTGAGAGCAGAGCCAAGGAAATCCAGGAAAAATCCGAGTATGGAATGTCCAGGAGGTTGCTTTGCTGTTGGTAGTGAGCACTTGGAATGTAAAGATGTTGCTTGGTTAAAGTCCTTTCCAGGGCCCCAAATGGCTCCAGGGGAGCTGGAGAGGGACTGGGGACAAGGGATGGAGGGACAGGACACAGGGAATGGCTTCCCACTGCCAGAGGGCAGGGCTGGATGGGATACTGGGAAGGAATTGTTCCCTGGGAGAGTGGGGAGGCCCTGGCACAGGGTGCCCAGAGCAGCTGTGGCTGCCCCTGGATCCCTGGCAGTGCCCAAGGCCAGGCTGGATGGGCTTGGAGCAACCTGGGACAGTGGGAGGTGTCCCTGCCCCTGGCAGGGGTGGCACTGGATGGGCTCTGAAGTCCCCTCCCACCCAACCCATTCTGGGATCCTGTGAACCCTCTCTGCTGTAATTTAGCATTGAATTATTATGCAATCAGAAATGCTTCTGTACAGACTGTACATAGCTCCGATGGGGAATGCAAGGACAGGGAATGCAAAACCAGGAGAAGCGAGCCCCGCCCGGCGGGATCAGCTGAGCCCCGGGTCCCGGGGGGGATCGGGGTTTTCATCCCGGGAACTGCCCACGGATGAGGGATGGGAACGGGGCCGTGCTGCCCTTGAGCACAGCCCTGCTGGGACAGGGGGGCTCCGTGACCCCCCAGCCAGGCAGGGTCTGTCCCACAGCGGCCCCGGGGCTGGGGACGGGTCCCCCACTGGCACAGGGGGTGACAGAGCCGCGGGGTCACCGCCCACCCTGGCAGGGTTTGGACACAAACACACACAGCAAGTCCCACCTCAGCATGAGGAAGAACTTCTTCCCGTGGAGGGGGCCGAGCCCCGAACAGCTGCCCGGGGCGGGTGTGGGGTTTCCCTCTCCGGAGACATCCCAAACCCACCCGGGTGGGTTGGCCCGGATGATCTGCAGAGGTCGCTCCCGTGACTCTGTGGCCGGTGGGATTTCCCGGTTGGGATTCCCGAAGGAATCCGGGGATGCCGTGCGCGGTCGGAGCTCCCTGCCCGTGCCCCGTCCCTCCCCGCTCCCGGTGGAAGCGCACAGAGCCCGGCACAGAGCAGGGCAGGGCAGGGCTGGGCCATCCCGTGCCCATAACACCTTCCCGGGCAGTACCTTGGATAGGATACGGATCCATGGATGCGGATCCACGGGGAGCTGGCCCGGCCCCGGGGAGCCACGGGCGGGCACAGCCGCGGTGGCACCGCGGTGGCACCGCCATCCCATCCCAAAGGCACCATTTGCAAATCGTGGCATTTCAAACCAAAAAAAAAAAAAAAACAACCAAACCCAAAAAGCTTTTTGCCAATCCTCTCCCTGGCCGCTTCCAGCTGATTGAGTGGAAGTGACTGACCGACACCGTGGGTCAGCATTCCCGGGGCTCCGGGCGCTCCTGGCACGGCCCCGCGGCACCAGAGGCGGCACCGGGGCCTTTCTGTGTCCCTCGGGTGGCGGTGGCCGTGTCCCCTCCGTCCCTCCCTCCCTCCCTCCCTTCCCCTCCCCGGGCAGGGCACTCGCTCATCACTTCGGTTTTCTACCTGTGAGTACTGTATCCAGTTCAGAACCAACAGCTTCCTTTAGTAAAGATTTTACCATTTTATAAAAGACATGTTTAATTATGATGGAGATGGCTGTATTGTAATTAATATTTTGAGATAATTGTGATTTTGAGCTTAAATTATATACAGAAATGGTCATTTTTGTATGTGTTCAAAGATTGCTATATTCCAGATGACTGTACTTTTCAGTTGAATTCCAGTATCCATGTAAATAAAGCTGAATGAGGAAATATTTACTACTTTATTAACATAGATTGTGAATGTACTTCATGTTTTTTGCAGTATAAAGACTTACTGAACTTGAAAGCTGCTTCATTTTATGTGCAAAAAGGTACTTCAAAATTCTATTTTAAATCTATTGATTGAGTGCAATCAGCTCCTGTCCCTTGGCACACGCAGGTTGTCCCCTCCCCGTGCCCTGGAGGGCCTGGCCCGTGAGCGTGGGGTCGCTGCATTTCTGTGCAGAGGGAGCCCAGGGACTGAACCGATGCTGTGCAGTGCAGCAGAGCCATTTTCGGCTTTGCTGCACCCACCTTTTTCAGTATTTCAGAAAAAAAAAAAGTGTTTTGAATAACATTAAAAAGTCTCTTTATTGTATAAATAATAAAAACGTCACCTTATTGTAAAGGCTCGCGGGTGGTTTGGTTTTTTTTCTCCTGGCAGAAAGGAGGTTGCAGAGGGAGGGGAGGAGAGGAGAAGGGGGGGCTGCTCCCTCCATCCCACTGGGAATGAGCCTGGAAAACTGGGCAGCTCCCAACTGGGACTCCCCTGGTCCAGCTGCAGCCACTGGGAGACAGCAAATACGGGAAGGGAGCGATGGAAACGGGGAAGGAAACCCAGGGTTGGCTGCTTTGGGGGCAAATGTGTGGAAGGACAAATGCATGGAGGACAAATGTATGGAAAAAATGAGTGAAAGGACAAATGTTTGGAAACAAAAGGGGGCAGGGGGTGAGGGCAGCAGCAGCTCCATTGTCCTGGAGCTCCAGGTGTGCCCTGCTGTCACTGCACACAGGCACTGCCACGTGTTTCCCACAGGACAGATCCCGTCCTTCCCATCCCCACTCCCCCAAACCCTTTCCCAGACAGGTCAGTGCCTCCCATTTTTCCACCAGCCAGGACCAGGCTCTGGTCCCCTCCTTGGGGAGGTGCAGCTGGGCCTGAGCCCCCTGAGCCGTCCCTGCTCCAGCTGGAAGGCAATTCCCAGCCCTGGAGAGCTGAGGGCGAGCTCAGTGTGCTTTGTGTCCACCTGGACACGTTCAAAAACTGGGAATTTTAATGTGGAACTGTATTAAACCCTGCTGTGCTACGGAACCTCCCTCCAGGGCTGTGTCCAGGTCTGCAAGACACCGTCCGAGGGGCTGGAGCGTGTCCAGGGCAGGGAACGGAGCTGGGAAGGGGCTGGAGCCCCAGGAGAGGCTGAGGGAGCTGGGAAAGGGGCTCAGCCTGGAGCAAAGGAGGCTCAGGGGGGACCTTGTGGCTCTGCACAAGTCCCTGACAGGAGGGGGCAGCCGGGGGGGGTCGGGCTCTGCTCGCAGGGAACAGGGACAGGAGGAGAGGGAACGGCCTCAGGCTGGGCCAGGGGAGGCTCAGGGTGGACAGCAGCAGGAATTTCCCCATGGAAAGGGTTTTTAGCCACTGGAAGGAGGTGCAGTCCCCACCCACAGGGCAGCACTGTCACCACTGAAGGCAGCACCTGCAGCACACTTTGGAGTGTGTCTGGACAAGAGAAGTTCTCCATGTTCCTGTCTCCAGAGCTCAGTTACAGCTTGAAGGAGCCAGAGCAGACATCCCAGGGGAACATTTATTGCCTCGGTGCAGCTGCCAACACCAGCCCCCTTTTCCCTCAGCTGAGCCCTCCCTGCACACCCCCGGGGCACCTCTCACCACCTCTCAGCTCAAGCACTCGAGCACACTCACACCAGGGCACAGTTCTGGGGACAGCAGTGAGACAAGAAAAGAAAGGGATACAAAACCCACAGTGTTCCCTTCTGCCTTTGGCCCCAACGCTCTGATGGTGCCAACGCTCTTCAAAGCCCAGCTCAGCTGCAGGAAGCACCGTGGCTGTGCTGAAGGCAGCTTTCCATGCTGTCCTTTATTACAAACAGTGTAAACAGAGTGTGGGATGCTGAAATCCCTGCTGGAACATGCACAGGGCGGGGAATGTTTCACAGGCAGGTTCTTAACACTGCAACAAAGGCTCGTGGCCAGGCAGGCTCCCAGCCAGGAGCAGGAGGAGGATGGAGGAGGATGGAGGCAGTGGAGCCCAGGGGTGCTGGTGGCACAGGGAGACCTGGCTTGTCCTGTGGTGCCCAGGCGGGAACGTGGCTCTGCAGGTATTCCAGCAGTGCAGCCGTGCCCTTGGCCAGGCTCAGGTGGGAATGGCCAGGCCAGGGCTCAGGAGGGAATGGCCAGGGCTGATGGGAATGCCCAGGCTCAGGTGGGAATGGCCAGGGCTCAGGTGGGAATGCCCAGGCTCAGGTGGGAATGCCCAGGCTCAGGAGGGACTGGCCAGGGCTCAGGAGGGAATGCCCAGGCTCAGGAGGGAATGCCCAGGCTCAGGTGGGAGTGCCCAGGGCTGAAGGGAGTGCCCAGGCTAGGTGGGAGTGCCCAGGCTCAGGTGGGAATGCGGCTCCGCAGGTACTCCAGCACGGCAGCCGTGCCCTTGGCCAGGACGGCGGCGCGGGGCGTGCGGAACGGGTTCCCTTCCAGCAGCAGGCTCCTGCAAACAGGGATCAGTTATTGGGACAAACCCTCCTTGTACCCACAGGCTCATCCACTGCACTCAGATTTCTGAGCCCTTTGGAATTCCTGAGTGGTTCCTCTTCTGTCCTGCTGGAGGAGTTTGGGTTTCTGCTTCCCTCGTTCGCAGCAGCTGAGCTCTGGAGACAGCTGAATTTTAACTGATGCTGATAAACCAGGGGGGTGTAGCACACACGCCACCTCAGCCTCTGCCAGGAGGAGTGGGAAAAGAACTTCTGGAATATAGAAAGAGAATTCCAGAGTGGCTCAGGCTGGAGGGGAGCAGTGGGGTCAGCTGGTCCAAGGGGTGGTGCACCAGCAGCGTGACTGGGAGCACAGGAAATGTGACCCCCCCCAAAGCTCCACCGTGAGCTTCACACAACCGACAGAGCCTCAACATCGGCTTCAAATGATGAAACAACTCCTCCAGTTCTCTGCAATACTGAGAAGTTAGGGAAGAGATTCTGGAAGAAATTGTCCTATTCTACAAATGGTCAGAGAGATCTTTTTTGGGCAAACCCAATGCCCTGCCAAGGGGTGCTTTTTCCTCTGGCAAATATTCCCTGAAGAGCTCAGACAGAACACGTGTTTATAACCAGGCCCCCATGACCCCACACACCTGAGGTTCTCACAGTTGCCCAGCTCTGGGGGCACCTGAAGGAGGTCGTTGTTCTGCAGGTCCAGCGTTCCCAGCTTGTCCATCCCCTTCAGCTGCACAGGGTCGATGGATCCCACCTGGTTGTTGCTGAGCAGGATGGTCTCCAGGGCTGGGAGGCGATACAGGACACTGGGAAACACCTTAAATCTTCAGGGAGAGAGAGGAGGGATAGTCAGAAACAGGGCAGTGAAAACAGGAGCGCTTCACGGGAGCTCCCAGCTCGTCGGAGCGGCTCCTTGTTCTCACATCACAGGAAAATTGTTTCAAATTCAGCCCAGCTCTTTTCATTATTGTATTTTAAAAACCCTGAAGGGTTGCTCACCTATTAAAAGCAAGATTTATTGTGTGCAATCTTTTCAGTGCCTCCATCTCCTCGGGCAAGGCTGTCAGAACATTGTTTCTGTTATCAAAGGAAGACAAACACCAATCACTAAACGGAGTCGGGGTTTTGGTTGGGAATCCCCTGGACAGAACGTATTGATCACATTGATCAGCCTGGGGCCAGTTCACTGCCCTGTAACAGGGGCAAGAGCATGCCATGGATTCCCATTTCTGCCAGGAGGACACTCCAAGCCTCTAAAGATTCCCAAGTATTCCCAAGCACCCACCAACTCCACAAACCTGCCTGGAAATTCAGCTCCTTGTTCCCAGAGGAAAGCTTATCAAAGAGCCCAGATCCTGGAGCCAAAGTGATTCAGTCAGGCCACTCTAAACCTCCCCAAAATCCATGGATTGAGCTAATCCTGACCTAAACAATGCCAGGAGCATTCCTCAGGAATCAGAGGAGGCAAGGTGACAACAAGGAACCACCTCTTGCCTCCGTTTCCAGCAGTGCAACAAAATCCGCACCTTCCCTGTACTAATTCCCAGGATTTTTTGGTGTGGTTTTCTCCTGGGGGGTGGTGGGAGTGTTTTGAAGCAGCAACATCTCAGAACCCTTTCCCGACTGAGGCAGGATCTCTCCTCCAACAAGTCTCAGAGCTGGTCCATTTCTTTTTTGTGTTTTCTTTCTAAGCAAGGCCCAAATTTAGGCCACGTCCCATTCCGGCTCCGCCACTGAGGCTTTTTGGGAGTGAGAGATGATTTCGGTGCTGCCATCCCAGAGGAACAGATGGCTGGTGTGTAGGGAGGCAGGGAAACAAGATCCCAGGGAAGGAAGTGCAACAAATACACGTCACCAACCTGAGATCCAAATGTGTCAATCTATGGAGCAGGCACAGCTCCGAGGAAATGGAGGAGATCTTGTTGAAGCCCAGGCTGACATCACAAAGGGAGTCCTTCAGCTCCACCAGCCTGAAGCACAAAAGGAAGATCATTATGGAAGCTCATGGCTGCTCTCTAAGTTATTAAAACCCCTGTTTCATTCTACAAATCAAGGTGGTGTTGTGTTCCTTGGCTCTCCTGAAGGGATTTTGGGGAGATCGTGGAATGTCACCTGTGAGAGCTGCTGCTCCCCCAGCCTCTCAGACCTGGGGTAAGGCAAAGCTCAAATCATTTATCTACACTTATCAGATTGCATCTTCTCCCAGAGATTTCTCTCACAAATGATGCCACCAAAGGCTCCTCAGTAAATGCAGCCAGGAGCTACTTCAGAGACCGTGGCACAGGTGACATCACTGCCACCTCCTGCCCTGGAGATGTTTTAACACAGACTTTATCCCCCTTCTGCAGCCAAAAAAACCTGACAGGAATTCCTGTTTTTTCCCCATCTTTTGTTTCTGCTCCACTGCTGTGCAGTTACAAACTGCAGGAGTATCTGCTGCTGCTTGTGGAAGGTTATTTATTGTATCAACGTGCTTTGGTGTGAAGGTTTTAACAGCTCGAGGAGTTCCCTGCTGAACCCCTCCCACAGAATCTCTGCTTTAGCCCTAAAACAAAAAGCAATTAAATGAGAAGACACTCCTGTCTGGATTGGCGTGGAATTCCGAGGCAGCTGCACACCTCCCCACGCCTATCCCAGGGAATGCAGCGGCCCCTCACACAAAAAGTGACAAACCATGGGATGCACGAGCAGCAGCTCCCAAAACTGAGTCTCTAGAAGCCTTTTTCCCCTCTAGGATTGCACCTCTCCAAGCTGTCTGTGCCAGAGGTGCCAAAGGTTCAGTGTTCACCCCACTCGGGAATAAATCCCCCCCACAAGGGTGGTGGTGCCCTCAAAAACCAGTGTGGATGATTTTTTGGGCTCCCAGAGACACAGCAACCTTCCTGCTGGCACAGAGGGATTATTTCTTCCCAGCAGTGCCAGGGAAAGCTTTCCCTTGGCTGTGGCTGGCACCGGAGCCTCCTCACACCGGGGTTTGGGGGCACACAGAGCACCCACAGCCCGGGGACAGGACAGGATGCTGCAAACAAAGGCAGGAGAGGAAATCCCAGTGGGGAATGCCCTTCCCAGGCAGTACCTCGGGGGGATCTCCTTGAGCTGGTTCTTGCTGAAGTTCACGGTGGCCACGGGATTGCTGCCCACGGCATCGAACACGGCGGCGGGGATCTCGGCGGCCTGCTTGTCACTGGGACAGGAGCAACACCAATTAACCACTGCCTGCTAATTAACAGGGCGTTCTTCACCCTCTTTTAGAGAAGGTTAGGAGTAGAACACACAGGTAACAGATGCAGAAATGCCCACAAAGTCACCAAATGGGATTTTTTTTTCCCTTTCCCAACCCTTCCAGGTCCATTTAAGGAACAACTGAGCAGACACTCCCCTGCTACAAGATCTTCTGGGACTTAGTGGAAGTCATAAAGAGTTTCAAAGGTACTAAAAACACCTGCTGGGATTCAGCACTTCAGTGAGTTGTTGCAGGATATTTGATAATACAAAAAAAAATAGTTAAAACCCCACAATCCAAATCTGCCTGTTCCCAAGCACAGGAATTAAAAGGAATTAAAGGGGGAAATGCCCACGTGCAGCAGGGTTTGTGGACAGCCTGGTGTATGTAATAAAGGTGGGGAAAAAACTCACAAGCATAAAACAGGACAGCGTTCTCACACCCTCAGGAACGGGCACCATTCCCAAATACCTGTATTCCAGTAATTTCAGTGTGGTTATGGCGTGGACGTTGACCTTGGACTGGCTGGGAAGAGTCATGGCTGTCACGGGAGGCTCTTCATTGGGGCCAGGTCCATCATCTGGGGACACCAGAGGGGGGCGGTGACAGAGCTGAGCTGCTCTGAGTGGCCCCAGGCAGCTGCCACCACCCCCCTGTAATCCTGCTCTACTCTGGCTCAGCTGAAGAGCATCACATTCACATGATTTCAATCATTTCCTGATAAAGGGTTTTTTGCCATCTTGGATTTGGGGGTTCTTTTAGGGTGTGGGAGGGAGAAGGGTTGACCTGGACTTTGCAAAGCAGGGGAGGGAGCACTGGAGATGTGCTGGTGGCAGCTGCTCTGTGAGGCTCTGCTCCATGGGGTAGGGAGCTGGAAACTACAAAAACCAGGGAATTCTGACTGGAAATGATGATCTAGAGCAGCTTTATCCACACCAGCATATCTGACCACAATTTCAGCCAAAGCATTAATATTTACAAACCCTCCTCTTATGAAGTTCCTTCTGATTACTCCCCACAATCCACATGAAAAACCTCCTGGGAATTCCCATCCGGCTGAGCGGGGTGACTCCAACCATTCCATAAATCCAACTTCCACTCAAAGCCATTCAACAAAACTCTCTGGAAATTCAGCAGCACCCAGGAATAAAAGCCTACTAACAACTGTGCCCAACCACGAGTAGCTAAGGAAGGGCAAAAGGGGCAGAAACAAGCTAATAAAAGAGGAATTTTCCAATTTAAATCCCTCCAGAGAAACAGGAGTGGTGCTGGTGTAGCTCCATGGATGCCCTAAGAGGCAGAGGAAGACCATGAGCAGTGTTGGGCATGCAGGACATGAGTTAATTGTGTTCTCCACAACTGCATTCCCTTTTGGGGTTCACCACACTGAGCATTCCACAAAATTCTGTCAAGTTCACGTGGCAGATTTGCATGGAAGATGACATCTGGAAGGAATTTTCGAGGCTGCAGAAGCCTCAAAATCAATGAGGACTTCAAAAAAAAATTTAAACAAATTTTAAACAAAAATGTTAAACAATAATGAATGCTGCCATCCTCTGGCAAATGTGGAGAGCCCCTGGCAAAGGAACACTCACACCACTGGGCAAAAGCAGCTGAGCCATCTACTGAGGCCCCTTCGAAAAACAGAGGCTAAACGTCCCGAGATTGGTTTTGGAAATGATAGTCCTCAGTTGAGAATGTTTATTGTTCAGTAGTAGCTAACAGGATAAGAAGAAGAAACAGAAATATCACAGCAAATTGCTGAGTAAAGGAAATTATTACTGCAGGATAACTGGGGGGACCCGGATTTAAACAACTGCACGCCCCAAATTCTAATTTATTTTAATTTCTTAGGATATTCTCTTTAAAAATGCAGTGGAAGAAAGCAACATACCTTGGATTTTGCTTCTCAGGTATTTCAGCAGTTCCTGGGTGCCTTTCTTGAAAAAAGAAACAAATCCCAAGTCACTGGGCAGTGTTTGTGCAGATGGGGGGACAGCAGAGGGACAATTCCAGCACACAGGTGGAGCCCACAGCACTCCTGACTAAAAAATTCCACTACAAATCCCACGGCAAAACCCTCTTCACAGCAGCCTGGGAACATGCTTAGCTGGAATTTTGTTTATTCCAGCTGAAAAGTTCTGATCCTGAATCACAGCCTCAGGCTCCACTTTTGTAGCTCCTTACGTGAAGATTTTTGCCAGTTCCAAGAGTGAGGAAAAAAAGTTCCAATGAACTGAATTCTCCCTTTGAAAAGCTCCAGCACAGTTTGCTGTGGAGGAGACATTTACAGTTTGTCAGTGAAGCTGACTGCTCATTGTCCTGATAGGTTTTTATGGCCCAAATTATAAACTCTGGGAAAATCACAGCAGTTTGAGGAATTTGCAGGGGTTTTTAACAGCTCCAAAGGTTTCCCTCAGTCCTCTCATACCAACCTCCAGCGGTCAGACACAGTTGCCACGTGCATGACCTGTGAGTAGTGAAGCCAAATCTCCTCTGGACTGTTTGTTTTAGGGGAAAGGCAGCTTTGGGGCATGATTTTACAGGTTTCAGAACCAGGGACTGACCTAAAGGTGCTGGATGTGAATGAACGTTTCTCATTCCAGCTGACACAGCCTAAGAGACTGGATGAACACAGAGGGATAAAGGGAATGTGGATGTTGGAAAGGAAGGAATTGTCACAAGGAGACGGGCAGGGAGAGGTGGGGCTGTGCTGAGCGTGGCAAGGGAAGGCAACAGGGAACAAGCTGGGAAGTTGTGAGGGAAGGGCGAAGGTCAAACTCAAATCTCAGCAACGCGCACGTGGAAAGGAAAGCAGAGAGCAAAGGCAGAGCTCCAGAGCCAAGTTATGGCACAGGAGGTAACAAGAGCAGACCAGGATTTAACAGAAATCAGCTGGAAATTCATCAAGAACCAGGAATGGGGTTGGGGCTGGAATGGGAGGCCTGAGGAAGAGAAGGTGAGCTGGGCAGGGCTGGAGAAGAGAAGAGTCTGCTGCTCCACCGCCCTCACCCCAGCCCTTTATCTCAGTATCCACCTGCTCCAAGCAGTGCCTGGGGAGCCCTAAAGCTCCTCCATCAATTGCTGCTCTAAATCAAGTGTAGAAAATCCAGCCAGGCACAGAAAATTGCAGCCACATGAATTTACAGTGCTGGTGATGGATCCAGGCAGCACGAATGGAACGTGGCCTGACGGACTCCTCGTGCCTGGCCTTCGCCCCAGGTGGGAAACACAGCCCAGCAGTGACAATTCCAGCTGAAGCAGCAAATCTTCGGCAACCCAGGGAATAGAGGAACTCCTGACTCAGACTCCTTCCCAGGAGCACTTTGGACAAGTGCTCATTAACTCCGTGCACACTCTGCTCCCTCAGTCAGGCACACGAGGGCTTCCCTCTCCTGACAGATGTTACAGATTTCATTGCAACACAGACTTGTCAGTGCTGCTTATTTTTGGAGCATCCCCGTGCTTTGGGAACATTGATTTTACAACCCTGGCAAAGGCACAGAAGTAGGAATGTACAGCACCACTGAGGAGAGGGGCCTGCCAGGGAAAAAATAACAGGGAATTCTGCAGCAGGAGCAGCGCCCACGCTCCAGCCTCCCTGCTGCCCCAAGGACTCCTTTTCTCAGGAACAGCTCACACCCTCCCTCTGCTGCCTCCCTACAAGAGAACAGACAACTGAATCCCAGATCCTTAGTTAAGACAAGATCTTAAAGCCCACCCACTCCACCTCCTGCCATGGGCAGGGACACCTTCCACCATCCTAGGCTGCTCCAAGCCCCAATGTCCAGCCTGGCCTTGGACACTGCCAGGGATCCAGGGGCAGCCACAGCTGCTCTGGGCACCCTGTGCCAGGGCCTCCCCACCCTCCCAGGGAACAATTCCTTCCCAATCTCCCACCTATCCCTGCCCCTTGTCCTGTCACTCCATCCTCTTGACCAAAGTCCCTCCCCAGCTCTCTTGGAGGCCCTTCGGGCACTGCAAGGCCACAATGGGGTCACCCCAAAGCTTATCCTCTCCAGGCTGGACAATCTCAGCTCTCGCAGCCTTTCCTCCCAGCAGAGCTGCTCCATCCCTCGGATCATCCTGGTGCCTCCTCTGAACCCTCTCCAGCAGCTCCAGGTCCTTCCTGTGCAAATGTTCACACACAACATAACCAAGCCCCAGTGCTTACTTGCAGCAGGTCTCTGCGGATGGTTCTCAAAGGATTTCCCTCCAGTGCCAGGAATTTCAGCTGAGGGAGGTTCCCCAGTGTGTAAGGCAACCTGCAGAGGGAAACAACTGATCCCAAAGCAGCTCCAAACCAACTGCTAAAGAATGTGCAATGCTTGGTCAGATGGGATTCTGAAGCTCAGGTTCAAAGGAAAAGATGCAGCATCCCAGATTTATTTAAGTTGAAAAAGCCCTCCCAGACCACTGGGTCTCCCCTGTGCCTGATCCCCACCTTGTCCCCAGCCCAGAGCACCGAGTGCCACATCCACACATTCCTCGAGCACCTCCAGGGATGGGCACTCCAACCCTCCCTGGGCAGCTCTTGCCAAGGCCTGAGCACCCTTTCCATGGAGAAATTCCTGCTGATGTCCACCCTGAGCCTCCCCTGGCCCAGCCTGAGGCCGTTCCCTCTCCTCCTGTCCCTGTTCCCTGCCAGCAGAGCCCGACCCCCCCCGGCTGCCCCCTCCTGTCAGGGACTTGTGCAGAGCCACAAGGTCCCCCCTGAGCCTCCTTTGCTCCAGGCTGAGCCCCTTTCCCAGCTCCCTCAGCCGCTCCTGGGGCTCCGGACCCTTCCCCAGCTCCCTCAGCTGCTCCTCACAGCACTTCCACGTCACATGTAAGTCACAGGCACAACACAGAACATTTAAAAAGTGCCAGTCTGATCACAGCAATCCCACAACATACAGAGGGTTCCTTCATTTGATGACTGACTCACTCCTTACCTGCCCTTCCCCCAGGAAGGAAGGAGCTGCCACCACCCAGCCCCAGCCCGGGTGCCACTATTACCTACTGATGTCATTGTTGGCCAGGTCCAGCCTCTCCAGCTTCTGCAGCACCGTGATCTCCTCGGGCACTGCCTTGATCTTGTTGTCCCTGAGCTCCAGCACGCACAGGGAGCTCAGCTGTTTCAGATTCTCTGCATTCAGGATTTCAATCTGATTCTCCCCAGCGTGTAATTCCTGTGGGAACAAAGAGCACCACAACTGTGGCCAAATTACTTTATAATTTATCTCCTAAATCGCGACACCAGCAGTCACCAGTATGATGACGCAGAGAATATGGAGATCTTGATTCCCTTTCATCTGCCTACAAAATACCTGGATATAACCTGATTATGTTAAAAGGAAAAACAATATATTTTCTCTGTAGTTACAAAGAAAAAAGTTATAATGAACAAAGTGAATTTACCCTGAAAAAGTTCCCAGGGATAAAAAAATAACTGTTGCAGGCAACATTAGATCCAGCTTTCAGTCATTCCTCTCCTAAATATTTTTTACTTTCCAAATCTGGAAAGTTGTGCAAACTCACCTTTCAAAAGGCTGAATAATGGGGACAGTCAGAGAAGTTGCACGTGGGGACGCATTAAACAGAGCTCTAAACACAGAGCTGTCATCTGGTTTTGATCACAGCACCTCACAAAAGCTTCTCTTTAAAGTAACTGTCATTATTTCAAAGTCCACAGCAAATGCATTTCCAGCAGAGCAGCCACTCCAAGCTCACCTTCAGTAACTTGCACAAGGGAAGCTCTGGCAAGGAACGCAGTTTGTTTTTCCTCAGGTAAAGCTGCTCCAGGGAGGCCATGGTTGCTAATTTAGGAGGTACAGTCTCCAGGTAGTTTTTGGTACAATCCAGTTGTCTCAAGCCTGTGGAAGTCAATGTGCAGAGACAGAAAGAGGAGAAAATAAAAATACCTTTCTACGGCAGCATAATTATCCCGGGGTTTAATTTAAAATAAACACAACAACATTTTGCCCAACAGATTTTAGAAGTAATAACACTGATTTTCTTGAGAAAACAGTAACTCTTTAAGGATATATTTTACAACCCTGCACTGTATTGCTGAACGTAAGCACAGCACTGGCTGCTTGGCATTTAATAACCCGAGGAAAGTGATTTACTTTTCATGGCACTGAGATCTGCAGGCAGCTCCCTGAGCTGGTTACAGGCCAAATTGAGCCGCACCAAGTTCACCAGCAGAGCAAAACTGGTGGGGATGGCTGTGAGCTGGTTGTTGGACACATCCTGCAGATGGAAACAGAGAGAGAGAGAGATGAGAGATGTCTGAAACATCCCAGGAGTGCTGCTAGTGCAAAGTTAATTAGTGGCAGAACAGTAAAACTTAGATGGCTGACAACTGGCACAAGTGTGAGAGAAGAAACACTCCCCCAGGACTGACAGATCACGGGGGATTTCAGCTCTCCCAAAATGTTTGTCAAACCAAGAACAAACTGAAAACAAACCCCCACCATGCAACAGCCGACATTAAAACAGTCACCGGAACATTCACCAAGTTCTGCCACTGAATCCACGGGATTTTTAACTAGCAGTGGGAAAAAACACGGATAAATCCCTTCCGTCAAAGAAAGAGGTTTGAAGTTGTGCTTTACCAGCTCCTCCAGGCTGAGGAGCTGCCCCAGCCCCTCGGGCAGCTGGCTCAGCTCGTTGTGCTGCAGCAGGAGGCTCCTCAGACGGGGCAGCTGCAGCAGCTCCTCGGGGAGGCTCCTCAGTTTGTTGTGGCTGGGGAGGAAACATGGAACACAAAGGGAAAGGACAAACACTCAGGAGTTTTGTAGGAATGTCCCACAGAACATTTGTGTCCAGCCTGCTGCTCAGGACACTGCCACTGGCTCCTGGGGAACAATTAATTCTCTTTATTTATTTGGTCAAGAAGATTTTTAAGCCTGCTCTGAATTTACAGAGGGATCCCATTTTTTTCTTTTTGTTTTACTTCACGCACTCAGTGGCAGCATAACCTCTCCTTGTGCACAAACTTACAAAATTACCCCAGTAAACAGAAGATTCTGAACCTTCCAGCACAAACAAGATCTACACAGTTATTTACAATGTGCATTATTCATGACTGGAAATATTTTATCCTCAGCACCGCCAGAATGAAGCAAATAAATGCAGATATTTTGTGTATGATTATTCAGAATATCACTGTTTACATCTTCCAAGCAATTGTGACTTTGACTATCACTGAAAACAATTTCAACAAAATCAAGGCCACCACTTTTGATCCAAAAGTGGTAATATAACATATATATAGTATATAATATATAATAATACTCTAACAGTGAGTAATCTGGAATTAATTTTCTGAAAGAAAGGTTGATACCCTGCAATCTCTCACTCACACCTGAAAGTCACTGCAGTATTCCTCGTGTTTGTTCTGTAACATAGCCTTACCTGACATCGAGTTTCTGGAGATTTTCTAGTTGCCCTAGAGCAGAAGGAAGTGATGTCAGTTGATTGTCATGCACCTGGAAAAGAGAGGTTTTAGGACACAGTTACTAATTTGTACCTTGCAGTGGTTTTTTCCCAGGACTCCCCACCTTCACGGGGAACAATTCCTCCCCAACATCCCATCTATCCAGGCCCTCTGGCAGTGGGAAGCCATTCTCTGTGTCCTGGCACTCCAGGCCCCCGTGAAAAGAATACACCAGGGAAATGGAAAACAAAGATGCAGGACAACGTTTTCCATGGAAGCACCGTCAGAGCACCAAGGGATCCTCGTACTCACATCCAGCATGGTGAGGGCAGGCAGCAGCTGCACGTCCTCCGAGAGGCTCTGCAGCTTGTTGGAGGCCAGGATCAGCTTGGTCAGGTCCGTCTGCTCCCACCAGCGATCGGCAGCTCCGAAGGACAGGTTCTGCTGGGCTTCCTCCGGAACGTCCAGGTTAATCCTCCACACGTGCTCGGGCACTGCAGCACAAACACAGCGGTCAGCTGAACCCCGCCGGTGCTTGCTCCAAACTTCCCCTGCCAGCGTGCCTTCCATGTATAAAATCATGGAGTGGGTTGGTTTGGAAGGGGCCTTAACGATCGTCTAGTTCCAACCCTTCTGCCTAGGGGATGACATATATAGAGATAGATAAATATATATGGATGCATACATGCAGATGTATATGCGTGTACATACATGAAACCATACATAGATGCACGTATACACACACACACATATATATATAACACACACAACCCTACAGCCCGTTGTGTT
>VZTA01014265.1:68800-79439 GCA_013398855.1 Mohoua ochrocephala | reverse complement strand
TTCCTCAATATTCCTCTTCCAGGTCCTTTTCCTTATCTGTCACCACCTTCCTGTTTTTCTTCCTTGCTCAGCACCCTGCAGCCTGCCTGGCTCCTGGACCACTGGCTCCTGTCGAAGGGCTTCCTCCTCCTCTGGCCGATGTCCTCCCAGTGATAGCCCCGAGCATCCCGGGGGACCGCGGGCATCCCGTGGGGTCCCGTCGGGAGAGGGTGGCGGTGCTGACCCCGCGCCGAAGGAAACGGCGCCGGGAGGAAACGGCGGCGCTGGGCTCCCAGAATATCTCCGCTCAGGGTTACCCCAGGGATGCACAGATAAGCAGAAAAAGGGCAAAGGAGGAGGAGGTCAGGGCTGTTCAGCCGAGATGTTTGTGTGTCTTCTGGCACAAACACCAGTCTGGGCTTCCCCAGCAGGCGCCAGCGTCGATTTTGGGGGGCAATTGTTTGTTCAGCCTCTGCTCACCTTGGAACGTGCAGCCCAGCACCAGGGAGGTGAGGGAGATGCTCAAGGCCACGGGGAGATAATATTGGGAGAGCCAAGCCCTGTCACAGCAATTCCCGGGGGAGGATCTCCTCTTTTTGTGGTGTTTTTTTGCCTTGGGTGGGTGCCAGGTCAGGGTTAGGACCTCCAGCCTGTTACTGGAAAGAGTCAGGGCTGTCCCTTACCCCTCAGATGGGACACACAGGCACCTGGTGGCACAGCCCATCCCATGGGACAGCTGCCTGCCGTGTGAGGACTTCCATGGGTGATGGTCACCCTTAGTGGGCCATTCTCAGGAGCTTGTGGCTCTTGCAAGAACCAGCACGTAGAGTTTGTCAGCTGCAAGTCCTTGGAGAGGCTGCAGATGCTTGGAAAATGCAGCAAGGCCCCTCTTGGAAGACCTTGTGGTGTTCTGTCAGCACTCAGACCCTGAGGTCCATCCCAAGGTGGGTGACCAGGGAACTCGGCACAGTGGAGGCTGCAGCCAGAAGTCACCACCTCTGCCCCTATGCCAGGAACCTCCTGCAGCCGAGTGATGCCTTGGCAGATAAATAAAAGACCCTGGAAGAGGAATATTGAGGAATAATGAGGAGTAAGAGGGAAAGGAAGATCACGGCTTCCCCTACAGCACAGGCACAGCTGAAGATAGTGACATTCTATTCTATTCTATTCTATTCTATTCTATTCTATTCTATTCTATTCTATTCTATTCCATTCCATTCCATTCCATCAAATTCATTCAAATGATTCACAGTTCCATGACTGTGCACCACAGCTGTGTGTTGGGACATCTGCCGCCCTGCTCCCTGGAGAGGAAAGTCACCTCAAAACTAAAAATGGCCCATTCCAACCCAGCTGACTCGTTACCCCATCAACTGGGAAAAAAAACCCAGCTGCCAACTTCCCCTCCAAACCCCAAGACTTCTCCAAAGTCCCAGGACAGCATAACTTTACACTTAGGTCTGGGTTTAAACTCGCGCATGTGACTCTGTTGCAATGAGCACGAAGCTGTCTCAGAGCCAGTTCCCTCCGCCCGTCCCAGGCCAAACCTGCTGCCTTCCTCCTGCTATATTTATCAGAAGCATTTGGCTGCTTGGAAAGTGCTTGGGGAGGCAGCAGGGGTGGAGCCGCCTTGGAAATCAGCCATGGGAGAAAACCTGGAGCCGCCTCCAGCCCCATGTGGCTGCTTTGAGATGGTCTCACATCCCCCTTGGGGTAATTTCAGTGTAAACCTGGGAGGCTGCTCAGCAATTGGTGAATTCCTCATGCTCTACAGATAATTTGTAAGTCTTTAGCACCCTTGTGCTTGTCCTTGTGCTGCTCCCCTCCCAAATCTTCACAATCCTCATCTCCAAACAGAGATTTCCAGGGACAGATGCTGCCACTTTTTTCCTGCCCAGGAGATGTTCAAATTAATTTTTTTTGTCACCCTGCCTCTCTGAACCCACAGGGATCGTCAGCCTGAACTGGGAATTCTCACAGGTACAAGTGAGATCGGTCTGAGTGCCTGAAAAAGCTTTGTCACCCCCACACTCCCCTGTAGCAGTGAGACCAGAGGAGAACAGCCCACAGAACCTCTCCCACACCTCCACAGAGTGACAGGACAGTGTTTGCTCCCCACTTTTCTGCATCCCCTGGGAAGATCGGTTCGCAGCTGGAAGCCTTGCCCGTGCCAGCCTGGAGGCACTCCCTGAAATCCCTGCAGCCGCAGATGTTGAGCAAGAGACTCCTGCCGAACACCACAGCACGTGGGCTGCTCTTGGGCAACCAGGCTTGCAGCAGCACAGGATCAGACCTCTCAGATGTGGTGGTTTTATGGTGCTCAGCTTCTTCTTCATTCCCGGAGCACACACCCCTGGCATTTCGGGCTCTGAATGTGTTTTATCGTTCTGTGCTGGGATGTCTCTCTGGGCACCCTGTGCCAGGGCCTCACCACCCTCACAGGGAACAATTCCTTCCCAATATCCCATCTAGCCCTGCCCTCTGGCAGTGGGAAGCCATTCCCTGTGTCCTGTCCCTCCATCCCTTGGCCCAAGTCCCTCTCCAGCTCTCCTGGAGCCCCTTTAGGCTCTGGAAGGGGCTCTGAGGTCTCCCTGGAGCCTTCTTTTCTCCAGGTGAACACCCCCAGCTCTCCCAGCCTGGCTCCAGAGCAGAGGGGCTCCAGCCTTCAAACCTTCAAATGAGATAGGATGAGACAGCCCAGCTCCCTTGAGGTATTCAGGATGGCAATTCCCAAACAGACACGGGATGAGGTGATGCAAACCATCCTCCAGGAATGAGACCTGTTCGAAGTGACAGGGCCAGGGGCAGATTTCGTGATTCTGCCAGGGAAGTGACAGCAGGAGCTGCCCAACCCCGCGGTTTTCTGCTCAGCCAAGGAAATATGCTCCACACATCCCTCTGTAAATCCTTCCCGGACCACGAGATGGCATCAAAAACCAGTGCAGCCTGAACCAGACAGGCTTTCCCTCTGGTCTGGCCTCCTCCAGCAAATCCAGACTTGCTGAGGTTCGTCCTGCTGGGATGAATGGCACAGCACGTCTCTTCTTATAGGAATGTCCCTTCTGCCCCAGAAAACCCCCTGCCGGCTCCCTCATCCTGCATGTCTTTTTTCCTAAATAAATTATATTTAAATTAAATTCAATGTGCTTCCAAGTTTTCCCAAATTCAAACAGGTCCAGGTACCCATCTCACGGGTCCCTTGCTGCTGACCCTCAGAAAACCCTCCCAGCACTTTGCCCTTCCTGCCCCAGCTCCTTACGAATGACCCCAATTTCCAGTCCCACCAGTTCTCCTCCTATTTCCACTTCCCCCCCTGAGGCTCATGTATAAACAAAGCAGAGCACAGGGAAAAACAGGGTTACCAGGAGAAAGCGGGTCCCGAGTGGCCGGTGGCATGTGACAGACCCTCACACGTCACCGGGAGCCTGGCACGGTGCCTGAGGAGATAACCTTTCACCGGAGCACCAAAAACACCCTTTTCCGAAGAATCTTGGGAGGTTTCCCTTCCTGCTGGGAGCCAGCAGCCCTTCTGGCTCTGCAGGCAGTCAGAGGGTGCCAGCAGCACAATGGAGGCATTGTAGCAGAGCTCTCCATGGGCCAGGACCGCGGCTTTCTCCATCTGGGCTCACTGTGGGATGGAGCCTTCCTGTGCTTCAGTTTCCCCTCTGCCAATCGGACGCTGAAAATGGCTCTGCAGAGAAACTGATCTCTCCCTGAAGCCAAATTCTGCCCGCACCAGACACAGTCTCCATCCCTGGGTCATCCTTCCGAGCCAAAAACCACACAGAACAAAGGCTTGGGCCTAAGGACCTCCTCCCCTGCCATGGGTGTTTGATTCTGTGAGCAGGAGAGATCAAGAGATGAAGTCACTGGCACAAATGAGAGTCTGGGGATCTCTTGGGACTGACAAGGGCAATCACAGCCCTGTTCCTTGGCCAGACACGTTGGGAAAGCACCTTCCCAACTCTGCATTGGGAGGGAAGACTCAGGTGAGTGCAGGAGAAGCCAAGAGCTCAGGTGACCCCCCTTGTTCAGGCTCTGCTCTGGGCCATGGCCAACCTCTGAGCCTGCAGAGAAAGGCCAAACTGTGAAACACTCCCCCAGAAACTGCACCCAGAGCTCTCCCAGCAAAGCCAGGGTGGCAAAGTTGCCCTGGTTGGAAGGGACTGACACACTGGTCATGCAGAAGAGCAAAAGACACGGAATAGGGGTTTTGCTTTCCCTCTGTACGACACTCACAGAAAAGTGCTTTGGATGCAAATTCTCCCCTGTCACTGTCCCCACTTCTCTCTCACTTCTTCTTTTCAGTGGATTTTCTCCTCTGGAGCCAGCTGCGGGTTTCTTTTTGAAGCACAAGAGCTGTCCTCATCCTTAGATGTCCCCATCCTACAGATGTCATCCAAGCAGGGGGTGATCACAGAGGGGCACAGAGGGGAAGTTGGGTCTCGTTTTCTGTCACAAGCCAGGATGGATGGACGCAGATTGCAGCCGAGTGGCTCGAAAGCACAACCTCAGCAAGTGGCGGAAGCAGGAGGTCAGGGTCAGGTGGCCGGGCAGAGCAGCTGAGTTCTGAGCACTTCCCAGCGCTCCCGAATTCCCTGGAGGCTGGGTATGGCAGGAGCAAGAGCAAAGTCAGGTGTGCACCACAAAGGGAAGAGAGGTCACAGCATCTGCCCCAAAGGGTCTGAACATGCCTGACCCAGCTGGACATGGGCCAGGGGTGCCCAGGTGGGCAAGAGGCCGATGGCCCCTGGGCTGTGAATCCCCAGCACTGGGGTCTCCAGCAGGGCCAGGGCAGTGCCCGTCCCCTGTGCTGGCACTGCTGGGGCACCTCCAGTGCTGAGGGCAGCTCTGGGACCCTCCCAACGAGAGAGACCTGGAGGGGCTGGAGCGTGTCCAGGGAAGGGAACGGAGCTGGGGAAGGGGCTGGAGCAGCAGGAGAGGCTGAGGGAGCTGGGAAAGGGGCTCAGCCTGGAGAAAAGGAGGCTCAGGGGGGACCTTGTGGCTCTGCACAACTCCCTGACAGGAGGGGGCAGCCGGGGCAGGGTCGGGCTCTGCTCGCAGGGAACAGGGACAGGATGAGAGAGAACAACCTCAAGATCCCCAGGAGAGGTTTAGATGGGATATTAGGAATAATTTCTTCACCAAAAGGGTTCTCCAACCCTGGCACAGCTGCCCAGGGCAAGGATGGAGTCCCCATCCCTGCAGGGATTTAAAAGCCATGCAGATGTGGCACTTGGGGACGTGGGTCAGTGGTGGCCTTGGCAGTGCTGGGGGATGGTTGGACTCGATGATGTCAGAGAGCTTTTCCAAACTCAATGGTTCTATGGCACCCTGTATGGAAAGCACAAGGCAGAAGAGCCCTGCAGTTCAGGTGTTTCCCAAAAGGAACATCCTGGACTATCTGGGACCAGAGCAGCTGCCCCAAGCAGCCCCACATTGATGGGGACACAGCTCTGGGGAGCTTCCCCAGCCCAAAAAGCTGAGAAACACAATCCCTTGCAAGGGCAGAGAGAGTACATGGAACAAGCTCCCATAGATTCAAAAATCTGTCGGATTCATGGAGGAAAATTCAGCTCTGATAAACATAGAGTTCCACCTTTGGCTCGAGGAGTGCTGCAGCCAAAAACTGCTGGGAGAGCTGGGGAGAGAGGTCTGGCCACGCTGAGCAGGGACATTCTCACCAACCTGCAAAGCTCTGTCTCCAGCAAGGCACAGGACATGTTTGCTCTCAGCCTCTCTGATGTGCCAGATATGAACAAAAACTTCTCCGCCTTTGGAGGAGAGCAGCTGGGCACCTCCACGGGCACAGCTGATCGCGTTTGCCTGAAGAATTACGAGGGGAGACACCCCAGGAAGGCACAATGGATGCAGCAAGGCAACCAAGATTCTCAATAAAAATACATAAAACTATTAATGTTTAATCCAGACAAGGACTCTGCCTTGTGCTGGTGCTGAGGATCCATTTCATCACCCTGCAAAGGGACACAAACTTCGCGGGAATGAACAATATCCCCGTCCTTGCCTCCCCACACGCACCCAGGGCCAGCAAGTTCAGCCCTCGAAGTCTCGCTGCTCACCCAGATCTGGACTCGATTCGTCCCAGCGATGGTGGGAAGAAGCTTTTTGCTGATGTCATCTGTTCCTGAGTCACCTCCAGGCCGGTCACAGGGCTCCTCGTGAGCCAGCCCGGCTGAGTCACCGTGGCTGCGGGGTTGTGCAACCGGAGCTCCCTGTTTGCACGGATTTTTGGGGAACCAGAGCTCCCTGTTTGCACAGATTTGCTGGGAGCAGGGGCGAGGATTTTGCAGCATCCTCCAGATCTGGAAGGGGCCTTCAGCCTCTTCAGCAGCAGCAGCAGCACAAGGCTAAAGGTGCTGCAGACGGGTGACCAGGGGGTGTAGGACACCAAGACCCCCCCAGTTCCCACTGCTTTGCTGCGTGGATGGAAATCCAGGCTTGGTGTGGGATTATCTCCCATCCACACACAGCCCCCACCAGCCAGGACAGCCTCTCTTGCTCAATGAGGCAGCAAAGCTCATTTTCTGTCTGGACAGAAAAAACCTGGTCAACAAACCCCGACTTCCACCAGACGAGCCTAAATCCATCAGAATTAGCCAACAGCCCACCCAAGGCATGCTTCAGTGAGCTTTTTGGAGCCACGTGCTCCAGCAGTGACTCTGGCAGACACTGAATGCTTGGAGGGTGAGGATTTGAGCTCGGGATGACCCAGCTCCCACGGAGAGGTGAGGATTATGTCGGTGCCCAGCCCTTCCAGCCAGGATTTCTCAGGCAGCGCTATGGCTCTATAAAATCCTGTTTGAGTTGCCCTGGGCGAGTATTTTACCTTGGCAGCTGTGTAATAACCATCATTATTCCCATCAAGGCCTCACAGATGTGCTGCTGCTGCCAGGGAGGGCGAGTCAGCTGCAAAATCCTGTCACAGAAATGTTAGAATCATAGAAAGACTTGGGTTGGAAGGAACCTCAAAGCTCTTCTCATTCCAACCCCTGCCATGGGCAGGGACACCTTCCACCGTCCCAGGTTGCTCCAAGGGGTCCAGCCTGGCCTTGGACACTTCCAGGGGTGATGCTCAAAGAGGGACACAAAGCCAAGAGCAAAAGAACCTCAGGAGCAAATTTTGTAGTGCTGCTTCAGTAGTAAAGTTATGGTGTTTAAAAGCGGCTGAAAAGGATGAATCAGGAAAAGCCAGGGTGGATACTCCCCGAAGGAGGTCTGGCAGCCCAGCTGGACAGGCTTTGGGTTCAGGGAAGAGCACAGTTCACTCCTACCCCAAGCCAAGCCGAGCTATTTGGTTAAACAAACCCGCATTTCATACCTTGGTTGTAAACAACGATGACGTTAAACCCTAAAGATGAAAAAAACCCCATACCTGCATTAATTAGGGCCTTTTTTTTAATTGCAGGAGATGAATATACATAAAAAACCTTTTTATTTTCTAGAACTCTAGGTGTTGGCCCTGCAGCAGCCTCGTTAAGAGCTGTTTGTGTTCCCCGTTGAGGCAGGGGCACCATGATTCAATCAGCACTGATTTAACGAGCGATAAGAGAGGTTTGCCCAAGGCCTCCTGACCCATTTCCTTATCTCATTCCTGTAGTGGTGCATTTTGCTCCAAAGGCCAAAGCCTCAGCAAATATCCGTCATTTTTTTTCGGATACACTAAAAAAACACCATGGGAAAGAAGGGGGTTTGTCTCACGGCTGGTTTGGGCACACGAGGGATTTTTGAACTCTCTGGGAAGTCTCCAATGGGGAAATTTTCCTGGCTGCATTCGGCATCATACATAAAAATGACTTATCATGGAATCACAGAATGGTTTGGGTTGGAAAGGCCCTTAAAAGTTCATCTCATTCCACTCCCTGCCATGGGCAGGGACACCTCCCACTAGACCAGGTTGCTCCAAGCCTTGTCCAGCCTGGCCTTGGACACTTCCAGGGAAGCAACAACTTCTCTGGGCAACCTGGGCCAGGGCCTCACCACCCTCACAGCCAAGAATTTCTCTCTAATATCCCTTCCAACCCATTGCCCCTTGTCCTGTCCCTCCATCCCTTGTCCCAACTCTCTCTCCAGCTCTCCTGGAGCCCCTTTAGGCCCTGGAAGGGGCTCTGAGGTCTCCCTGGATCCTTCTCTTCTCCAGGTGAACACCCTCAGCTCTCCCAGCCTGGCTCCAGAGCAGAGGGGCTCCACCCCTTCTGGACATTTTATCTCAAAACTGAACAACTTATCTCAAGAACGGCCAACTTCTCTCAACAACTGTCACGTTTTCAGCCCAAACCAACTGAAATAGGGGCAGGAACTTTGACACTTCCCCAAAGAGGGCAGAACATCGTGAGTCTGTGCAAAGTTTTAGTTCATACTTTCATTTCTCGAAAAAAGACACCAAATATTTTCAGGAAAAACAGGTGGCTGCTCCCTCCCGAGCAACCCAGGGAGGACACCGGCAGAGCCCAGAGGATGGGCTCCTCAGTGACTCAGAACAAGGCAAAATAAAAGGTGTTTTATGGGACTGCACAGGTTTAAAGTTGCTCTTCTGTGACTTCTGGGCAACAGCCTAGCTGGAAATAAGGGGGGTGCGGGGAATTCAGAGGGAACTGAGCGAGTTACTGGGAGAAATAAATGTCAGCGATGTCCTGCCCGCAGCTCTGCATGACGGGAGGCAGGGAGGCCCTCGGAGCTGGGCAGTACAAAGGGCAGGACGAAATCCAGGTTATTCCTCCTGTGTTTTGTGTCAACAAAACCTCGCAGACAACGCGGAAAACTGAAATCAACCTTCACGAGGAGAGCGAAGAAATCCTGGGGAGTCAGAGGGAGCTTAGGCAGGCTACAAGTGATATTTTTTTAAACATTATTTTAATTGCTAAAGCACAAATAAAAACATAGTGAAGGGGTGGTTAAATATTACATGCAAAGGCATGCAGTGGTCCAAGGGCCATTGCACACAGAGTATCGAAGAATAAAAACATTTAAACACATCAAAAACATTTAAACACATCAAAAACGTCTCCAGTTTCACTGCATAAGTACTGGGTTGTGCAGTCCAGTGTATTAAATGGTTTTTTTCTGATTTTTTTTCATCACTTCACTAGGAAATCTTCTCAAGCCAAAATCAATCTTTAAAATGTGAGCGTGACCAAAAAATTATTGGATATAAATGGAACCGGGGGGGAAAAGAGAAATATGCTCACTGATTTTTGATCACTGATTAATTATTTTTGATTCCAGGCCACGTGGTCTTTTCATTTCTGAGGATGGTGGGGAGTAGAGTTTATTCCCTCCTCCTCGCAGAGAAGGGTGGGAGAAGAATAAAAAAAGGATTTTTTTTGGTCATTTATGAGAAGCTTTAGCGTCATTGTGGCTTAGAGTAGGGCTTGAAACTGGCTCCTGAGATGACTTTTCTGTTGTTCCTACTCCTGAAAATTGGCCAAAACGAGGGAAAAAGGATCAGTCAGCACAGTAACACGGGGAAATCTTGCTGCATTTCCAGAGGAAAACTTCAAGGGATGCTGGAGGATGGAGGTGGGATGGAGACAGGAGAGTGGTGGGGTGCGAGGAGGGTGCAGTAGAAAAGTCAGAGGGGATAGAGGCAGGCTGGAGGAGGGAAGCAGGAGGATCACAGAATCCCAGAATGGTTTGGGTGGGAAGGGACCTTAAAGCTCATCCTGTTCCACCCCAAGCCATGGGCAGAGACACCTTCCACTGTCCCAGGTTGCTCCAAGCCCCGTCCAACCTGGCCTTGGACACTTGCAGGGATCCAGGGGCAGCCACAGCTTCTCTGGGCAACCTGTGTGATGCAGGTGGAGTCAAAAAGGGATGGGGGTGGGATGCAGGTGGGATTTAGGAAGGATGCAGGCAGGAGGAAAATCAGATGGGAGAAAGGCTGGCTGGAGGAGAGAAACAGGCAGGAAAAGGGATGGAGATGGGATAGCAAAGGGTGGGATACAGGTGGGACTCAGGAAAAATGCAGACAGGTAAGTGGAGGAAAACTAGATGGGATGGAGATGGGATGGAAGAGGGAAGCAGGAAGGATATGGACGGGATCAAGCGGGGATAAAGGTGGAATGCAGGTGGGATTGAGGAGGAATGCAGGCAGGCTGGAAGAGGAAAACGAGACGGAATGGAGCACGGCAGGAAGGGAGAAAGGCAGGAGGAAGAATACGGGAGGGGATGGCAGAGGGTGGAACACTTGTGGGATAGAGGGAGGTCAGCAGCAGACTGGAGGAGGGATACGGGCAGGACGGAGGTGGAATTGAGGAAGGACGCAGGCAGCTTGGAGGTATGAAAAGCAGGTGGGATGGATGTCGGCAGGAGGAAGGATGCAGGCAGGAGCAGGGAGGCAGAAGGAGGGATGGAGGCAGGAGCAGGGAAGCAGGCAGGAGGAATGGGGGAAGGAGGGGGAAGGAGGGATGCAGGCAGGAGCAGGGAGAAATGAGGGAAGAAGGAGGAAGGAGGGATGGAGGCAGGAGCAGGGAGGCAGGCAGGAGGAACGAGGGAAGAAGGAGGAAGGAGGGATGCAGGCAGGAGCAGGGAGGAAGCAGGGAAGCTGGCAGGAGGAGGGAATGAGCCGGGAGCAGGAATGGAGCCGGGAGCAGGGATGGACGGACACAGGGAAGGAGGGAGGGAGGGAGGCGGGATCGGGGGC
>VZTA01014265.1:44929-68787 GCA_013398855.1 Mohoua ochrocephala | reverse complement strand
GGGGCGGGCAGCCGGCAGGATGCTGTCACGCCGGGGGCGGGCCGGGCCGGGATGACTCAGCCTCCGGGAGCTGCCCCGGCCGTGGCTACCGAGCGCTCGCGGGGCCGTGAGTCCCGGTGAGTCCCGGTGAGTGTCGGGGACGCGCATAAGAAGCGCAGCGGGCGCGGGTGCGGGAGCGGGGACGGCGAGGACCGGTAAGGGAGGGGATGCTGTGGGGCGGGGGGAATGGGGCACCCCCTTCCAGGGCTCCTTGAGGGCCACGGAACACCCGCGGGGGCAACAGCAGCAGTGTCTCCGGCTTTTTCCAGCGGCGTTTTGGGGGATTTTTGTCCGTGGCTTGTGCGGGAGGGGGGATGCGAAATGCGGGGTGAAGGAGGGGGATGCGCAGCGGCGCAGGGGTGCGGGTTGTTGCAGGGAAAATGAACCCGCAAAACCCATCAAACCTTCAGGAAGGGTCAAGGGAGGAGAGAGGAAGCCTTGTTTTTATGATAGAGACAGGATAAACACCGCAGCGCTGCTCGTCAGCTGACGCCGAGGTCGGTTTGGCACCCTGGGAACATCCCGTGATGCGCAGCCCAGCCTGGGTTTGGACCAGGACCATGGCTTGGGAATGGCGCTGGAGGAGCTGCCGTGCATCCCTCCGGCCTGGAAGGAATCTCTCAGCCCCACATCCCACTCTCAGGGATGCTCTGGGGCCGTGATGCAGCAAAGGTCGCTTCCTTCTGGCATTTCCCTCTGGGCTGCAGATGAAGGGAAGGGATTTCCGTAACACGGGGTGTCTGGGGGCTTGTGCAAGACTCCGGTTTATGGATTGGTCTGTAAGAAGGAGAGAGAAAAAAATCAGTGCAGCTTAATTTGGGAGGAATCTCGTGCTTTCTGTGCATGGAAGCTGCAGAGGTGAGTGCTGCAGCTTGTCTCAGGAGGGAGTTGTTTTGTCAGATACAGAGCAGCCGGGTCTGGTAGGGTTGGAATGAGATGATCTTTAGCATCCCTTCCAACCCGAACCTTTCCAGGCTTCTGTTATCTGACCTGTGCCAGTGATCTGGCTTGGCTAGAAGGGAATAAGTGTGGGGAGGAGCGCCTCGTGTTGTTTTTTTTCTTGAAGAGAAAAATAATTCAAGCTATAATAATGCAGTGAGAGCTGTAATGAAGTCACCAGACCACGGGTTCGGTGCCGCCAAGCTCACCTGGTGACACAGCAGGCTGAGCTGGATCGGGAGCTGCAGCTGAACCTTTATGGCTTTGCTTTGTTGTGGCTCGGAGTCACAAGCCCTGGCAAAGAGAACAAAGGACAAAGCTCGGCCCGGGCGAAGGGCTGGTGCTGAGCAGGACACATGGCTTGGGCTGTGCTGAGCACCCCTGGCCCTGCAGGAGCGGGGGGTGTTGTAGAAGAGAGGGTGGGAGAGCTTTTGCCTTCCTCGGAGCCTTGGAGAAGGTGTGGATGCCTCTGTCTGTGCCTGCAGGGGGTTGGCCCAGACGGGGCAGGAGCTGGGAGATGCTTCAGGGCTGTGACTTATCTGTGGTCTGACCTGCCTCGGCTGAGTCATGTGAGCTGGGCTCGGAATAGCCGGTTTGGGTTGTTGTTGGGGTTTTTTTTTCCTTAAATAAAGTTAAATGGGACTTGTGGGCTTTGATTTTGGGGAAGGAGACCTTGGCGGTGCGAAGGTGAAGGGATTTGCTGCTGTGGGCACTGCCTTGGCTGCTGGGAGGGCGATGTGGGATCCTGCTGATGCCTGGAACGACAGGGTTCAACCATCAGGAGCTGTGTCCGTGAGAAGACAGGCAGGGAGCTGCCCCTGGCTCCCGGATCTGGTCAGGCGGGATGGAGACGGCACTTGGGTGGTGTCTCCTCCTTGCCTCCTCCTCTGCGACAGCACAGAGGGCTGTGGGTGGATGCTGCAGCACCAGCACAGCCACAGCCCTTCGGGTGCTCTCCTCCCTCGCAGGCTGCAGCTGCTCTGAGCAGCTCCTGCCGAGCCTTCGGCCTCGCTGCCTCCTCCTCGAGAGGGGCTGCGCTCAGCTGGCCCAAATTTCCTCTTTCTAAGCACCCAGCTGGCTGAATCGTCAGTGTCCTGTCCCGCCCAGGGTCAGGTGTGCTGGTGGGTGTTTATTTCCTGCTCATCCTGCAAAAAGATGTCATTAGCCAATGCTTCGGATCCCAAAATGTTCTCTGCTCTCAGTCCAGGGGAAGGTGGAGCGACCCGGGGGGCTCTTTGCAAGCCCCAAACCTCCTCCTGCCACCTGGGGAGCTCTGTAGGGTGAAGCTGCTGTGTCCTGGGAAGCCCGACAGCCTTGTTTCTGTTCCCAGGCTGATGGGCTGTGGTTTGGGATGGGAGCTGTGGTTTGGGATGGGAGCTGTGGATCGGGATGGGAGCTGTGGATCAGCCTTAGCCAGGCTTATCCTGGAGCTGAGGCACCTCTGGAGACGTTGTGGGGTGCAAAGGGGAGAGATCTGCTGGGGTTCCTGGAGAAACCCCTCTGAGCTGTCTGCCGTGCCCCAAGGGGGTGCAGATGTGGTGGCTGCAGCAGTTTGTGGTGCAATTTGGGGTTTGGGGCCGCTGCTGTGGGGTTTAAACGGCTGCGAGGTTTTAGGGGGGAGGAGGGGTGTGAGGAGGAGATAGCGGTGCTGGGGGGAAGCAGCAGTGTGATAACGCTGCCGGGGGAAGCTCTTGCTGCTTGGATCAGCTGGGACAGGGCGCTGAGGGAGGAAACCAGCAGCTTTTTGTCGCTGGAGGGTGTCAGGGGTTGTTGTGGTTGGGCCGCACGTGACCCGTGGCCGGTGGGAATCCGTCCTGCCAGTCCCTTGCCTGCGTGCCCTATTTATAGAGCTGCTGTACACAGGATAAAGCCTGGGAGAAGGGGGGGGATGGGGTTAGGGAGGAAAAATCCCGCGGGATCGAGGATTTCCTCCTCTTCCTTTTCCAGACAGATCTTGGGATACCTGGTGCCAGCTGAGAGTGTCAGCTGCCCACCACCCTGAACTTCACAGCCGTGGGAGACCTCGTAGAATAACAGAGAGGTTTGGGTTGGAAGGGATGTTTAAAGAGCATTTAATTCCAACCCCTCTGCCATGGGCAGGGACATCTTTAACGATGTATTTTAACGATGTATTTTAGCGATGTATTTTAACGATATAATGTCAGGTTGCTCAGAGCCCCGTCCAACCTGACATTGAATGTTCTTTGGGATGGGGCATCCCCCATCTCTTGGGGCAACCTGTTCTAGGGCCTCTCCACCCTCCCAGGGAACAATTCCTTCCCAATATCCCACCTATCCCTGCCCTCTGGCAGTGGGAAGCCATTCCCTGTGTCCTGTCCCTCCAGGCCCTTGTACCAAGTCCCTCTCCAGCCCTCTTGGAGCCCCTTTAGGCACTGGAAGGGGCTCTGAGGTCTCCCTGGAGCCTTCCTTTCCCCAGGCTGGACACCCCCAACTCTCTCATGACCCATAGGGGACTCCATGCCCACAGGAGACTTGGCAAGAGGGGTTTTTTTGCCTAAAGAGCCATCTGGCTCCCAGCTATTTGCTTTGCTGGCTCTGCTGGCCCTGGGCCATGTCCGTGGTGCAGATGCAAAGCAGCAGGGCTGAAACTCTGCCTGTTGGAGGGGAAACTGCTGGGATCTATTTTCAGTTCGGTTTCGGGTTGCCTGGAGTGTGTGGTCTGGTAACCCGAGGCCAGGAGTTGTCCCGTGTCTGTCCCTCAAAAGCTGGGTGCGAGCAGCACGTCGATGCCTGGCAGGGTGGTTTTCAGCCTGTCAGCAGATTTACAAACATCCTGCTGAAGAAAGAAGTGTAATCATGTGACTTCAGGCCTCAAAAACGCCTCCTGCCTGTGCTGTGGGAAATAGAGTTGGCTGCAGGAAGTACGGAGGGTTTTGGGGTTTGATATTTGTGCATGTGTGGTTTTTTTTTATTATTTTTTAAAGATTTTTCATTAAAAAGGTGCTTCAGCTCAGGCTGGTTACCTGCAGGCCTCCTGTGGCCTGCTGTAGGCAAAAAGCACAGTTGTATTGGAAATGTGTATTTATTTTCCTGGGTGTAACCTCCTTCCTGCTGTGTAAGCAGGGGAACACTGCCAGAGAGTGCCTTGCCTGCAGAAACCTCTAAGCAAAGCAAATATTCGTGAAACCCCTGCAAATATGCGTAAAACCCCTTCAAAGAGGTGAGATTTAGGAGTGGGAGGACCCGTGTGCTGCTGAAACTCAGCTGGGTTTTTTTTTGGGGCTGAGTGTCCTGCTGAAAGCACGGAGAAAGGGGGAACAAATAAATAAATGGTGGGAAGGAGGAGTGGGAAAGGAGGAAAAAAGCCCTTTTATACGGCGAGCTGCAGCCGCCTGGGCTTGCTGCTGGCAGAAAGTAGGACACTCCTGCTGGGTTTTCTACTCTGGAAAGGCTAAACTTGGCCGGGAGTGGGTGGAAGCAGCCGGCGGGGAGGTGCGTGTGTGTCCCCCATGGCCATCCCCTGCTCATCCAGCTCTGCTGCCGTGGGGCTGCTGGCAGGAGCTGCGTGTCCGCTTTAAGCCCGGGCTTGCAAAGGTGATTACACGTTCAGCTCGCTGAGATGAGCAGGAATTAAAGCCTGGATATCTCTGCCGTGGAGGAGCCGAGGTCTCGGGGTGCTCGTTGGGGTGGACGTTGGAGCTGCTGGGAGGGAGCTGGGAGGGTTTGATGGAGAAGGAGGAGGAGGAGGAGGGTGCCCTGGTGTGTTTGCAGAGATAAAGGAGCTCGTGGCCTCGTGATGTGTCTGAGTCAGGGGTGGGGATGAAGAACAAGCGGCTGCTGGCGCTGGGGGTTAATTTGGAGTTGGGCAATTCGAGGTGAATTAGGTTAAAGGGGAGCAGGGAAACCACGGAGCCCTGGAACGTCTGTGGGCTGGATGGTGCTTGTGTTCCTGCATGGGAGACTCTGGGCCATTCTTTCCTGCTCCAGGATTTCCTCTGCATCTCTGATCCCCAAATCGGGGCTTTCCTCACGCCCTGCACCTCCCTGGGGAAAAGCCCCAGTGGGAGGGGAGCAGGGGTCGGCAGCCACAGACAGCTCTGGTGCATGCTGACCCCCCCTGTGCATGGGCAGGGGGTCACACCTGGGGCTGTGACCCCAATCTGGGTCCCCAGGGCAATGGGCTGGCCAAAATGAGGCTGTAAAGTCCAAACATGTAATTTGGAATAATGTCTTTTAAAGGGAAGAGCAGGGCCAGGGCCTGTCGAGTCCCATGCCCGAAGTTTGCTGTGGAGGTGGGATGTCACTTATTCCTTCTCCTGGTCCTTATTCTCCATTTCTGTGGAAGTAAACACAGGTTTTAATACCCTCCAAATCCCTTGGATCTGCTTCAAAAGGTATTTTCCTGCTGCTGCTAATCCTGTAGTGGTCAACAACAAACAAGGTTGCCTTGTCCGATTTCTCCCGAGCTGCAGGAGGGAGGTGGTTGCTCTGTTCCCGTGTCTCTCCTGACCTTTGGGGGGAACTGGGGATCTGGAGGGACTCGGTGCAGCCACACGTTTTATCCTCCCACGTGCTGCTGCAGCCGAGCCCGGTTTGGGGATGTCTCCAAGGATGCTCCAATCTGGCTGCAGGTGGAGTGTCCCCTTCAGTAGCCAAGATGTGGCCGTCCGTGTCCCTCCTGTGTGTCCTGGTGGCCTTCGCCAATGCTCGCAGCCTTCCTTACTTCCCTCCTCTCTCCGATGACCTGGTCAACCACATAAACAAGCTCAACACCACCTGGAAGGTGAGTACCGGGCCGATTTGGGGGTTTTTTGGATGCACTGCTGACAGTCTCCGTGTGGGATTTAGCGGCCGAGCTTTGGGAGTGTCACCACGCTGGTGACATCGAGCCAGCCTTGGTCCCAGCTGACTTTTCCAGTGAGGTGATGCTGTCAGGGGTTCCTGCAGTGACAGGGGACTGTGGAGCTCCTCTTTGGAGCAGAGCAGGATGGATTTGTGGAGTAGGAGCAATGTAGGAGGAGGAAACTCTGCAGGAGGCTGGAAACAAGCAGCGAGTGTCCAGTTATTGGTGACCTGACCCTCCTTGGCCAGTTTGCTGTGCCCAAAGCCTCGAGCTGGACCTTACTGGTCCTGGTGGGCCGATCCTGGGCTGTGTTCTGTGTCTGTAGGTAGTTGGCTCTTGGCCCCTGGGCTTTGCAGCAACCCCAGGCTCTGGCTGGGATTCAGGGAGCTCTGGAGCACCGGGCTGTGGTCCCAGCGATGCTCGTGGTGGCTCTGGAGAGTCGTGTCCCAATTCTGTGTGTCTCTTCCCAGGCAGGGCACAACTTCCACAATGCTGACATGAGCTACGTGAAGAAGCTCTGCGGCACCTTCCTGGGTGGGCCCAAGCTCCCCGAGAGGTGAGTGCAGGGAGGAGAAGGTGACGCTGCAGCAAAAGCTTGTGTGGATCCTCCCTGAGCGTCTGGAGTGGGTGAGGGGCTCTCCTGGCAGGCTGTGGGCAGCTCGGTGGACATTGTTCATGGAATTAAGCACGGAGCACACGTGAGGGGGACAATTCGCCCTGTGTCCTGCCAGATACTCGAGCAGTTGTGCAATTTGTTATCCTCGAAATTGAACCCACCAGAGGAGCTGCTGACCTGCTCTGAGGACATCACAAGTATTTATGCTCCTTCAGCGAGCAAACAACAGCCCTCGTCCTCCAGGTCACCTTCAGAGGCGGTTGGAGAGTGCAGTGCACGCAGCCGTGGGTCGCTGCTGCTCCTGTGACAGGATTTCCCTCTCCTCACAGGGTGGATTTCGCTGCAGACATGGAGCTGCCCGAGAACTTCGACTCGCGGACGCAGTGGCCCAACTGCCCCACCATCAGCGAGATAAGAGACCAGGGCTCCTGTGGCTCCTGCTGGGTACGGACAGGGGTGGTTTAATGTTGTGTTGATAAAATTTACTGGGCAAAACCCATCTTCTGAACTTGCTGGTGAACCCCCTGCCATGGGCAGGAACACCATCCATAGACCAGGTTGTTCCAAGCCCCGTCCAACCTGGCCTTGGACATTTCCAGGGATCCAGGGACAGCCACAGCTTCTCTGGGCACCCTGTGCCAGGGCCTCCCCACCCTCACAGGGAACAATTCCTTCCCAATCTCCCATCTCACCCTGCCCTCTGGCAGTGGGAAGCCATTCCCTGTGTCCTGTCCCTCCAGTCCCTTGTCCCAAGTCCCTCTCCAGCTCTTCTGGAGCCCCTCTAGGTGCTGGAAGGGGCTCTGAGGTCTCCCTGGATCCTTCTCTTCTCCAGGTGAACACCCCCAGCTCTCCCAGCCTGGCTCCAGAGCAGAGGGGCTCCAGCCCTTGGAGCATCTTTGTTGCCCTTTGTGAGGGGACACTCTGGGATCCTGCAGTGTCTGAGCTCCTGGCTGATTTCTCCCAGCCAGGCCATGCCTGTTGCACTCATTTCCAGGAGGTTTCCTGGTTTCTCTGCCCTGGCCATCTCTAATGGGTGTTTTGGGGTTGCCCTCAGGCTTTTGGCGCCGTGGAAGCCATTTCAGACCGGATCTGTGTCCACACCAATGCCAAGGTCAGCGTGGAGGTCTCAGCTGAGGACCTGCTGTCGTGCTGTGGCTTCGAGTGTGGCATGGGGTGAGCTGCTCCTGGTCCTTGTGCACTGGGAAGGTGGTTGGGAGGAGCAGGGACAGAGCCTGGAGGTGCTGATTGCTTCAGCCCTGCCTTCGTTACCTCCCTAAGGAGCAGGAAGCTCCTCCAGAGGTTTGTGCAGTGGATGAGGGAGTTAGGTGGGAACAGAAAGGTGATTCCAGGGGCTGGGACACATCCCCCAGCATCGTGGATGGTGATGGCTGCAAGCACACAGTGGTGCTCTCCCACACAGAGCTGGCAGCTGCCAAAGCCAAAGGAAGGATCTTTCCCTAGTCCCAGATCCTTGGTTTTCAGGCACTGTGGCTTTCCCAGTTGTCGAGCGCAGGGTGGGGAGTTGAATCTCCAAGTCCTGTTGCTCTTGGCAGCAGAAGCTGATCAGGGACCTGGTAAGGAGGCACTTGGGGATTTGGAGCCATGGGTGCTCTTGGTTCTCCTCCTGAGACCTTGGTGTCTCACGGCAAATCCCAGGGAAGGCAGGAACAGACTAGAAAAAGGTTTAATGTGCCCAAAGCTCCCCTTGAACCATCCCAGGCTGGCTCCATTCCCTCGCCTGTCCCAAAATGGGATGGCTGGGGCTGGAGCTGGTGCCTCTCCCCCCAGGTGCAATGGTGGTTACCCCTCCGGTGCATGGAGGTACTGGACAGAGAGGGGCCTCGTGTCCGGGGGTCTCTACGACTCCCACGTGGGTAAGTCCTGGCAGATACTCTTGGGAAGGCAGAGGAGCATCTCTGCTCTGTTAAGGTTCGTGTTTTTTGGGATGCTTCTCTCCTGGTCTGCATCCTTGTGGCTGCTCCCTCCTTCAACTCGAGCACCTCAGCATTCCCAGCTGGCTGCTCCTGCCCCCGTGGCTCCTTCTGGTCACTCCTTTGGGACAAGGGTCCACGAGCAGCACTCAGAGGCAGCAGGCCCATCTGGAGAGGGAGCCAGGAGCCCTTAACATCCTCCCAAGGCTCCTGTTTCCAGAGCAGGAATGAATCACGCTGTGAATTTCGTGGTGTCGCTGGTTTTGAACCAGTTCAATACACTTGGGATGAGGTCAGGAGTCTTTCTGACAAGTTTCCCCTTCAAAAAATAACTTCCAGACCGGAACCCTCTGCCTCCCCCTGTCATGACCATCAGTTGGCTCACATTTCCACCTTTTCCATCACTTTGTGGAGAGGAAGGTGGTGGGAAGCAGGTCTGGGGTGAAACCCAGTGCTGATGGAGGGATCGCCCATCTGGCAGGGGAAGACCTTCTCCTGCACCCCACTGATCTCTGGGGTTCCTGGGGCAGAAACGCCCTTTCTTGGGGCTTCTGGTGCCTTCTCCAGCGTGGCTGTTGGGATCTTTGGGGACGGCCAGTTGATGTCACCTCTGTCCTGGACAGGCTGCCGGCCCTACTCCATCCCACCCTGCGAGCACCACGTCAACGGCACCCGGCCCCCCTGCACCGGGGAAGGAGGGGGCACCCCGAGATGCAGCCGGCACTGCGAGCCCGGCTACTCACCCTCGTACAAGGAGGACAAGCACTACGGTAAGGGAGCTGCTCTTTGTGGCATCAGGGTGGCCTTGGCAGGACTGGACCCGTCCCTGGGGGTTCTTTCCTGGGCCCTGTCCCTGGAGGCTCCAGTCTGGTGCTCCTGGAGCAAACCTGAGGGAGGCAGATGCACAGTTTGTGTTTGCTGAGACTCAGCTGGGAAAGGGGGAACTGGTGGAACCGGTTTGAGTCCTCGTGGTGCACGTGGCTGGCTTGAAGAGTGTGGTGCTGAGCCCCATCTGGTGTCAAAGCCACCTCCAAGTCTCCTTGGCAGCAGCCAGCCCTGTACATTTAGGATAATCCGGCTGTTTCTTGGAGATTTGTCTTCTCCTTGAGGCTTTTGAGTTGTTTTAAAAAGGAGGATGTACAAGGAGAAAATGTCCCTTCCCACTAAAGCTGTCTGGAATAGGTCTTTGGGTACAGAATAGGACTCAGATTAAATAATTCCCTGTGGAAGGGCGGTGGCTGGAGCCCACTTTTCCTGCCTGGCTGTGTCAGGAGCCTCTGGAGCAGCTGGGTTTGAATTTAACCTGAATTTAGGTGCAAGAGGCCTCTTGCAGGGTCACACTCAGCAGGCTTGGTCGAGCCATCCCGTGTGGCCTGACGGTGCCATCCTAATGGTGGGAATTCTTTTCCTTTAAGGCATCACATCCTACGGCGTCCCTCGCAGTGAGAAGGAAATCATGGCTGAGATCTACAAGAACGGCCCAGTGGAGGGAGCCTTCATTGTCTACGAGGATTTCCTGATGTACAAATCAGGTGAGCAGCAGCACTGGGGCTGTGGGGTGAGCCCTGTTCCCTGCTTCATCCGTGGGGTCCCTTTTTGTGTGGCCCTGGCCTGTGTACTCCAGTGTGGGAGGAGATCTCAAGCTTGCAGGTGAGGATCTGGTGTGGCGAGGACGTGGGCAGATGCCATCTCCTGTATCCGTGGGTTTATGGCAAGGGGGAAAGGTGCTTGGGACTGGATCAGGGAGGGAGCCCTGATGGGAACCACCCCAAATTCCCGCTGACAACAACAGCTCAGCGTTTAGGACCTCAAATCTCTCGTTCTGAGCTGCCTTTGAGCCCCTTGGGGAATGTCTCTGGGTGTCCTGCGTGCTGAGCTGGTGCTGAGCATCAGCCACAGAATCATGGAATGGTTTGGGTGGGAAGATAATGATTAAAAAATCATCTCATTCCAACCCCTGCCATGGGCAGGGACACCTTCCACTAGCCCAGGTTGCCCTAAGCCGTGTCCAGCCTGGCCTTGGGCATTTCCAGGGATGGGGCAGCCACAGCTTCTCTGGGCACCCTGTGCCAGGGCCTCGCCACCCTCACAGGGAAGAATTTTCTCCTAACACCCAACCTAAATCTCCCATCTTTTAGTTTAAAACCTTTCCCTCTTGTCCTATCACCGTGTCCCCACGCAGAACTCCTTCCTCCAGACTCTGCACTGAGTTTCAGTTTCACATTTAACCAAAAACCCCTCCTCAGCCGCTCGGGGGGTTGTGATACCGGATGCCCCCCGGGCTGTGAGCGCTCTGTGGTGTGGACAAGCGGTGCCTGTTGACATTTTGGGGTGTTTTTCCCTTGCAGGGGTCTACCAGCACGTGTCAGGGGAGCAGGTGGGAGGCCACGCCATCCGCATCCTGGGCTGGGGCGTGGAGAACGACACTCCTTACTGGCTGGTGGCCAACTCCTGGAACACCGACTGGGGGGAGAACGGTGAGAACCCCGGGAATCCCCGCCCCATTCCCTCGGCAGGGTGACGGATGGGAGAGGGTGACTTTTTTCTTTTATTGCTCTTGGTGTTCTCCCAGGCTTCTTCAAAATCCTGCGGGGAGAGGACCACTGTGGCATCGAGTCCGAGGTTGTGGCCGGCATCCCCAGGACGGAGCAGTACTGGAAGAGGATGTAACTCTGATCAAACCACAAATAATCCTGAGTTCCCTGATGCTTTTAACTGATAGCGGGTTGGGTGCAGAGACCCCCCCTTCTAAAAGAGACTCTAGTTCAGGTTACTTTATTAAAGCTTTTTATCTTTTCTTTTTTTTTTTCCCTCCCATTTTTGTTGGGGTTTTTTTTGTTTTGCTTTTTTTTTTTTAATTTTAATTTTTGGGTTTGTTTTTTAAATTGTGCAGTGGAGCTGGAGGTGGAACTGCTCTCTGCCAACCTCCTGCTCCTGGTGGGTCACAGCAGGACATTGGGGCATTCCCTGCTCAGAGGACTGCTGGAGAGCTCGCTGGCCTCTTGGAATGTGGTTAGCCTGGAGCCCTTCCAGCCCAGTTTGCTGCTGGGAGGGCAGGAAACGGTCGCTTTGTGCTGGGATTAGGGACTTGGTGGGGCAGCAGAGGTGGATGCTGCTGGAAAGCCATGGCTGGGGAGGGATTGTGCACCCCAAGATGGGTTGATCTGACTGTTAGCACCCGAAACAAGCAGGGAAGGATTTCCTGTGAGTGCGTGCCTTGAATTGGCTAAATTTAGACTTATTAACCACAAAATACTGCTGAACTTGATGTGGGGGTGGCTCTGGCCAGGGCTGCCTGCCCCAAGTCCCTCGTGCATCACCTGCTCTGCTCCATCCTTCTGGCTTTTCAAACCACTTCTTCCTCCGCTGTTCACTGGCTTTTTTATCTGCTCTACTCTGGGGTTATTGATGCTGGGGAAGGGCCTGGCTGGAGTTCCACGAGCCTTTGATCAAATACCCTGCAAGCAGCTGGGAGGGAGCTGGGAAGAGCCAAAGCCCTTCTCCTCCGTGGCTGAGCAGCTTGATGCGTGCAGGTCGTGCCTGGGCAAGGGTGCAGCACCCAAATTTGGGGGTGCTTTGGGGCTGCAGGTGCTGAATGCTGAGCTGAGGGATGGTTCCCAAGTCTGCTGCAGGGAGCTCAAGCAGATGCTTGGAGGTGTCTCACTAACTTGGACACAATTAAAGCTTTTTTTTTCATGAGCCACAGGCGTTAAGGAAGGTTAAAAACCTTATTTTTGTTACTGGGGGGAGGTGTAAGAGGTTGTGTACAGGAGGAATCGTGATTTGCCAACACTAATATAGCAAAGAGCTTTTCTTTTTTTAATTTTAAAGCACAAAATATATTTCTGAGCTGAGGCTACGGGTCTGAAACGTGTGAAGCAGGCTCTCCATGCACTGTACAATAGCCCCTTACCTCTGCTTGCTCAGACACCAGTGAGGCAGAGCTGTGCTGTGTTTGGCTGGAACACCTGTGCCAATAAATGATTTCTCCGGTGTCTCGGCTCCTGGCCCGTGGTTGCTTCTGCTTGGCTTCCACCACCTCAGATGGTTGTCTGCTGTGGAAGCCAGGTGAGACCATTCTGTCTCCTGAGAATGGTTTGAGTTGGAAGGGACCTTAAAGATCATCCAGTGCCACCTCCTGCCAGGGGCAGGGACACCTTCCACTATCCCAGGCTGCTCCAAGCCCCGTCCAACCTGGCCTTGGACACTTCCAGGGATCCAGAGGCAGCCACAGCTTCTGTGGGCACCCTGTGCCAGGGCCTAACAGCCAGGAATTCCTTCCCAATATCCCATCTAACCCTGCCCTCTGGCAGTGGGAAGCCATTCCCTGTGTCCTGTCCCTCCAGCCCTTGTCCCAAGTCCCTCTCCAACTCTCCTGGAGCCCCTTCAGGCCCTGGAAGGGGCTCTGAGGTCTCCCTGGAGCCTTCTCTTGTCCAGGTGAACACCCCCAGCTCTCCCAGCCTGGCTCCAGAGCAGAGGGGCTCCAGCCCTTGGAGCATCTCCGTGGCCTCCTCTGGATTTGCTCCAGCAGCTCCACATCCTTCTGCTGTTGGCCCCAGGGCTGGAGGCAGCTCTGCAGGTGGGGTCTCACCTGAGAGGGGCAGAATCCCCTCCCTTGTGCAGGTGTCAGTGCCAGCCCTGCCCTGTGGCCCTGCTGGTGACAGCCACCCCTTGGGGTGTGTGCTGGGGGAGGGATGGTGCTTCCACCCGGATCAGAGAGCCGCCAAGACTTGTCCCCAGCATCCCTGAGGATGCACCAGGGCCCTGGAGCACGAGCCTGGAGCCTGGGGCTGGGCCACCGCTCCTTTTGAGGTGAATTTATGGCCCCTCAGCTGTCCCCCTGGTTAAAATTCTTCCTCCAGATCTGGCACACGGGGCTGTACTTTGACACCCAGAGCTGGCACCAAGGGAGCATTACAATTTCATGAGCTGAGGGCTTGGAGCTTGCGAGGAATCCCTGCTACAAAAGAAATGACAGCTGAAAAAAACCCAAAACAAACCAAAAAAAGACGATCCAACTTCTTTTTTTTTTTTTTTTCCCAAAGAAAACTTTTAATTTCACCACGACGGGAAGCTGCACAAAGAGAGCTACCGCGAGTTTCTGTAGAACAACAGCTTAAAACTATCTACACCAGGACCTGTGCAGTTGGGGTTCTCCTGCTGAGGAACAGCCCGGCCACAGGGGCTTGGCCTTGCAAAGGCCACCACCGTGCCCCCAGTAGCTCTGTCCTGGACCAGGACGTGGGCTCTCCTTCCCTTCACGACAGCAAAGCAGCATTTGAGGGGGGTGGGTAGGGACCTCGAAAACAACAATCCACCCCAGGAGAACAGGACTTGCCTTCAGTGTTGTTTCCTCTTGTAAGTGCAGCCTGATGTGTTTGGAGAGAGCAGCGGGAGCCTCTTCCAGCTCACACATCAGTCTGACCCAAAGCCAGAGCCAAGTGGGCCAGGGAAACCTGCCCTGGTCACTCCCTCGGTGGCTCCAGCCTTCCCAGTTCATGGCAGGGGTCATTCCTGCCTTTCAGGGTGACCAGTGCCCCCCTAAAACAGCATCCCATGAGGGACAGCAGCAGGGTGCAAACTCTCACTCCCCCGCCTTGCTCTGCCACGACCACCCTGGGGCTGAGTTAATGCAGAGCCCAGAGCCTGCAGTGCAGTCAGGCCTGGGGTTATGAGCTCAGGGCTGTGCTGGCAGCTCCCTTCTCATCTTAAACTGCCTCCCCCCTGCCGAAACAAGAGCTGTGTCACTGCAGGGGCCATCTGTCCCAGGGCAGGGAGCTGCGCAGCTGCCTTTCGGCGGGGGGCACATTCACGGGGACAGAGCACCTCACCTCCCATATATTTACCATTAAAAGGGCTCATTTCAGCATCCTTCAGCACAACAGAAATGTGATTGCGGCCTCTGCCTGTTTCCAGGCTGCAGGATGTCAATCACTGAGGGCCAGAAAGCGCCCAGAGATTTTTCCCTGGATAAGGAAGCGTGTTCCTCTCCCAGCTGAAGCAGCGTCCTTCCAGCACGGAGCAGGCACCGGAGGTGAGGGAGAAGAGGCTGCCTAAAAAAGGGAGGCAAAACCCTCAGGGTTTTGCTCAGCTCAGAGCTGGAAAGACGCCTCCAATCTCAAGGAAGAAAAGAAACAACTGGAGTTTCTATTTCAAACCATCCTAATGGGAAAAAAAAAAAACAAAACAGAACAAAAACCCAAAAATATTCAGGTAAACAGGAAAGAAGGGGGGAAAAAAAATCCTCAACCCCAAACACTAAGACTCCAATCAGCATTTGCAGCCATCCAAGCAGACAGCAAGGGCGGTGAGGATGGAGTCCAGCAGTGCCACACTGTCACTCTGGGGCTGCAGCTCCCCAGGTGTCCCATCCTTGTCACCGTCCCAGTGCCCGGTGCTGGGCCACTCCCACGGCAGCGGGCAAGGAGCCTCCTGCCCCCGCTGCCCATCTGCCACCACTTGTCCCCCCACCCGGCCACTGCCCTTCAGTTCTCCCCTGCCTGCACGTACTCCTCGGTGGCCTTGGAGAGGGTGCTGAGGTACTGCCAGCTCAGGGCCGCCAGGAGCATGGCACAGGACAGGTAGATGGGGGAGTAGTGGTGGCGGGAGGCCATGGGGCTGCCGGGCAGGCTCATGGCGCGGATGGAGGAGATGACCTGCTGCGTCTTGTTGGACGAGGGGTCCGTGCTCGGGATCTTCTGGTAGATCTAGGGGAGAAGGGAGGAGGAGTTATGGCTCCCCATGGGGAGTTTAGGAGGAAAATGGGACCAGGTTGAAGTTTTAAGGGCCATTTGAACCCTCAAGAGTGGCCTCGGTGGTGGAGTGCCATGAAGCGAGGGACACCTGGATGGGTCCAGGTCCCATCTCCCTTGGGAAGTGCACCAAGCCAAGCTGCCTCTTGAGGCCACCCCATGATGGGACATGGACTGCATGGCCTTGGACAGGATCCCTCAACCCCCAGTGGCATTACTGGGACCGGCGGCGTTACTGGGACCAGTGGTTCTCACCCTGCAACCCTCACTCACTGTATAGCCCACCTCAAACCAGTGGGGACATTCCTGCCTGGAAACAGCCACATCATCACCTCATTCTGTAGTATTTGGGCTTTTCTTCTCATGGCCTCTGAGATGCTCGTCTGCAGGAGTCTGAGCAAGGTGCAGACAAGCAGAGACCCTCTCCTGGGCTAAAGCCCTGCAGTGTCACTGTCCCTTGCCATGGGATCAGCCACTTCACAAGGGCAGCTCTAATAACCCATGGTTTGGGGTTTCCTCACTGAAGAAGTGTTTTTATTTAATAGCCCTCGCTGGAGCTGGTTTTTGGGGACAGGGGTGGTTTTTCCCATGAAACCACCCACCAGCTGATTCTCCACGTGAACTTTTAACCTCCCCAGGACCTTGAAGTCATAAGGTCCCCCCTGAGCCTCCTTTTCTCCAGGTTGAGCCCCTTTCCCAGCTCCCTCAGCCGCTCCTGGTGCTCCAGCCCCTTCCCCAGCTCCGTTCCCTTTTCTGGACACGCTCCAGCCCCTCAGTGTCTTTCATGTTGTGAGTGGTCCAGAATTGACCCCAGGGTTGGGTCAAGGGGACGGGCACTGCCCTGGTCCTGCTGGACACACTCCTGCTGGTCCAGGCCAGGACACCACTGGCCTCAGTCTTCTCAACACAGGCACAGACCAAGGGTACGTTCAAGGGAACACATCAAGCGCAGTCTGGTCCAGGCCAAAACCACATCAGGGTCCCCACTCCCCACCACCACTGAGCCAAGGATAGAACAAACAGATTCCCCTGTATTCCCAATTCCACCCCAAGAACGGGGACAGGAACGGCCAGAAATGACTCAAAGCCACCTGCTGAGCCTACCTCTTCCACATACTGGTACATGATGGCTTTGACAGCTTGTATGTTGGTGGCATCCATCATGAGGGTGACGGCCTGTCCCTTGCGGATCTTCACCACCCCCCTGAACACCTGCTGGTTGTTGTAGCAGGCAGCCAGCGTGGCAATGGCCATCACCTGAGGAGAGACAGGAAGAGCCTTTACTGCACTGCAAGGAACTTGCTGAGGGGTCACCTCGTCCGTAGTGACATCCACGGAGCGGAGCCACAATCTCACCGACAGCGGAAATGGCAGGAACCAAGAAATAAGGAAAAAAAACAACGATACAGAACCTCCTCCACCTTCAACTCCTCACCAGCTGGGCTGCAGAGGATCAGGAACCACTTGAAAGCTCAACTCACCTGGGGGATAGCGCAGAAGTTGAAGACACTTTGATTTTTGAGGCGGGACAGGTAGGTGAGGACATCGGGGACATGGTGGAGGGCGTTGGTGATGAGCTCATTGAGGCACTGCACGGCCACGTCGATGTTCTCTGGCTTGGCAAGGTCCGAGAGCTTCTTGGCATATCTGCTCCAAACCTAAACACCAAGATAAGGGCTCAGGAGTTGGAGGGTGCATCGATGGCATCAGAGAGACACCAGGTCTGGCAGAGCAACAAGAACCACCAAAAACCACCACACAACAGCCTTGGAGCATCACTGGGGTAAGGAAAAGCAAGAAGGGCAGGCTGTGGAGACGTGACAGTGGCCTTGGGGTACACAAAGAGATGGTAAAGGAGGAGGGGGCAACTCATCTCCACATCTTTCCTGGGCAGGGCAAGGAAAAGGTGAGTCACGCATCAGGAAATGCCCTGTGAGGCAGCTGAGCCACATGGAAAAGGGGGAGAAAAATTCTTGGACATCGTGTCAGGCACAGGCAGAGCTGATCCCGCTTTTGGGATACCCTCCTGGGACCTCAGCCAGTCTCATCCTCCCTCATTCCTACAGAAAACCTAGCAGAGAGGAGAAAAAGCTGCCTAAGTAGTTCCTGGCAGCGTGGGGTGACATCACCTTGTCCCCACATCTGCACCCAGAGAGTGGTAGGCAGATGTCAGCCAGCTGTCATCAGAAGAACTGTTATCACCAAGATGTACAGCCAAAAGCAGCAATTTGATGAGGTTTTCCCTCACCTCTCTGGGCCAGAACTCCCTTCCCTCCAGCTGGTCCTCCAGATAGTCACGGATGATGTTGGTTTTCTGCAGGAAGAGGCCCATGGAGTTTGCCAGATCTGTGTCCTGCCCCACGATGGAATCCTCCAGCTCTGATGCAGAGAAGAGACGGGAAAGGCCAATCCCCACCAGCCCAGCCACGTAGTGACAATACTGCCAAGGAGGTGCCAAGTTGGGAAAGGGAGGGGAGGAAAAACAAGATAAAAGGAGCAGTTACAAAGAGCTGCCTGTTTGCCACAGTGAGTTTTACAAAAAGCAACTGACAGTTCATTCCATGCAAGTTCTCATGGCCCTCCCTGGGATGTCTCAGCTTTCCCAAACAGCTTTTCCCAACAGGGATGCTCTGTCTCCTCCTTCCATAGACACAAGGTGGAACCTACCTGGAAGGGCTCAAAAAACTTGTGGATGCGGCACTTGGGGACAGGGTTCTGTGGTGGCCTTGGCAGTGCTGGGGGAATGGTTGGACCTGATGATCTTAGAGGGCTTTCCCAACCTTAACTCCATGATCCTACTCATGCTCAGTCCATTCCTCTCTCTGGGCTGACTCACCTTATCCCACTCATGCTGAGAATCCACCTTCTTCTCCAAGAACTCTGCCATCCCAACGCCCATCTTGTGGCAAATATCTGAAATCACATCCTGGTAGACCTTGGACAGGTTCCTGAATTCCATGGAGATCTGGAGCACGGTAAAAACAGAAAGAGAATGTTCAGGAAAAAAGAAAAAACAAACCAGAGCTCAACATTTATCAAGGAATCAGAAAAATACTGTTTACCAGGCTCTAATCCTGCCCTGGCTGGAGATCTGGGACAACTCCCCCAACCTGAGCTGTTTCAAGGTCCTTGGAGCTGAGGCTCAGCCTGTTCCCAGTCTAAACGGGACGGTCTCTGGCAGGGGATCAGACACAGCAAAATCTTTGGGAAGGCTCTGTGGCCTTGGACTGGTATCATCTGGGAGCTGCAGGACAAAACTGACTGCTCTTGGTACACGGAGTTGTTTTCCTCTGTAATTTGAGAGCATTCCATCGCACCAGCCACGGGAAAAGACCCACGGGAGGTCTCTGGTGCTCTGTTCTCCCAAGCCCTCTCCAGCTCTGGCTTCTCAGGGCACATTTTGCACAACTGGAAAGGCATCAGGCAATGAGGGAAGCATGGAATCCTTCTACTGCACATCCCGTAACGTGATCACGGAATCACAGAATGGGTTGGGTTGGAAGGGACCTTGAAGAACTTCTAGTTTCAACCTCCCTGCCACGGGCAGGGACACCTGCAGTGTCTCCATCACTCTCACACTGAAAAAAAAAAAATTAAAAAATGCCTCCTCACTTTCTCAAAACTGTGGAGCATCACCTTTTATTGAGCTAAGCTTTATTCTCCATCAGGGGGTGATTGCAGCCAGCCCAGGGTTTGTGTGTAAAATAAAAGTGTCCACTCTGCTTCTCTCTGTGCCTTCAGTCCCCTACACAGAGAAGCACAGCCTGCAAATGCACCTCTAGCAAATATTAACAGAAGGTTTTTAATCTGAGGGGGTGAGGCACTGGCAGAGGATGCCCAGAGAAACTGTGAATGCCCCCCAAAAAATTCAAGGTCAGGTTGGACGGGGCTTGGAGCAACCTGGGATAGTGGAAGGTGTCCCTGCCCATGGCAGGGGGTGGAATGGGATGAGCTTTAAGGTCCCTCCCAACCCAACAATTCCATGATTCTACAATTCTGTGATTATTAAAATCACACCTGAGCACGGATTGCCTCAAATAAATAACATACACCCCAAGAGAGAGCAGCAAAGTGCCACAAACACCTGCTCGAAAGCTCCTCTAAAGCCAAGCCACTGACATCCCTACTGTGTCCCTACACACCCAGAACCCCAACACAGACATCCCCTACAACTCTCCACCCTCCAGACAGGGCACAGCCACGGTCACCCCAAGGCTGAGCATCAGAACTCACAACACACCTCAGTTCTCCAAACAATTGCCCCATTCCCACTGCTAGGGAAAGCCTGAAAAGGGGAGAGCAAATTAAAAATGGTAAAAGCTTGAACAAAGCAGAACTTCCTCAGAAAATGAGATGCTCCTCACTGGAACTATTCTATTTTTCCTTAAACAGAATGAAGAAAAAACCCTAAAAAATCAACTCAATAATAAAAAAAATTGGCTGATAATAACAGTTACTAATAACAGTGAGGGTACTTTTTGTCTCATATCATGGAATTATGGAGTGGTTTGGGTGGGAAGGGACCTCAAAGCTCATCTCATTCCACCCCCTGCCATGAGCAGGGACACCTCCCACTAGGGACACAGGCAATGCACCATGCTGAGTAACAACCCCAAATCTCTCTCCACAAGACAATGGTCACCTGCTCTTCCAGCAGAGGAGGCAAAAAGCCGGATCAGAGCTGGCACTTTTCCACAGCCAGACCCCCCTCTGGCTCACAGAGCTGCACAGTGTTTGGGTTTCTCACCCCAGCTTGGCCCCCAGCCCCACAGGGAGACGAGGGATCCCTTGGGAAGTGCTGTGGGACTGAAGAAGCTCTGCAGGCACCACGTGGAGACAACCAGGCACCCCGAGGTGCCACGAGGAGCAAGGAGGAGGCTGCCTTACCGTCGGGAAGTCTTCCAGCACCTGCCGGTCCTTCTCCTTGCTCTCCGTGTACTTCCAGTCTGGCTCGTAGAGATGGGAGTGGAACTCGTGCAGCATCGGGACCTTGACGTCCAAGGGGATGCTCATGTCATCCTCAACAGTGTCCAGGGCACGGAGAACCAGGTAGAATATGCAGACTGCGTGTCTGGGAGGGGAGAAAAGCCAGTAATCATTAGTTGGGTTGCCTATGAGGCAGGACAAACAGCTGGGATTAACCACAGAGCCTTCAGCAGAGGCACCCTGAGCTCAACGTGGCACACACGGGCACTGCCAGGCCCTTGGTGCCTTTGGAAGATACCAGCCAGGTTAGGAAATCCAGGATTTTCCCCCATGAGCAGAACTACAGCGTGACTTTGGGCTTTCCAAAATGTGTGTCAGGGAAGGGTCAAGGCCCGTGATCTCCCTGAGCATGGAAGACCCAACCCTGCAAGCAGGGCCAGCGCTCAGCTGGACCCAGAGGGCAGAGCCTGAGGTCGGCGTATTGGGAAAAGCAAATGTAAAACAGGGAAAGGGAAAAAAAAACCTTTCTCCTTCTCTGCACACCTTTTATCCTGTTGGGGGGGAATAAAAGGGTCACACTGTGCAACAGGAACATTAGGACTGGCAGGAAGAGCCAAAAACACCCTGTGTCCCAGAACCCCAGCAAGAAGCTGCTGCAGAGCCACCTTCCCTCCTGCTCCCACCACCCCTGCCTTCCCTATCCCAGCCTCCACATTTCTGCAGCTGAAGCAAACAAAAAAAAAAACCCCAAACCAAACAAATCCCGATGGCAAGAAATGCTGTTTGCAGCTCCAGGATTTATATAAAATAATCCCCAGAGCTCCATAAGCACGGGGATATGCCGAGGAGATGAGGCATTTATTAATTGTTTAACGAATGGAAAGTAGCTTTATCTGCTTCAATGCTAATTACCAGGTGACGGTGCTGTCCTCCTGGAATGACAACGTGCAAGCAGTGATTAAGCATCCAGGGAAAACCAACTTGCTCTCAGAGCCAATACTGTTAAATTTGGCTTTTTTTCCCTTGATTAGAAGGGTATTTAACACCTCTGTCAAACCACATGAGCAGCTCTCTCGTGCTCCTGTTCCTTTGCATGACTGAGTTTCTCCATTCCAGCCGGGCTGCAAACGTTCATCAAGCAAGAAGCAAGTGCCCAAGGCTCCGACCCGCTTCCAGGAGCCACCAAGAAAGGCAGAGCAGAACCTGAAATGCCATCCCAGAGGCACCTCTCACAGGGACATCATGCCCAGGGAAGAGCCAGCAGTAATTCCAGAGCCTGGCACAGTGAAAGCACTTGTTTAACCCCAATTCTGCAGCCAGACCTTACCTGCCTCCCTAACTTCCATCACATACTGAATTTAGATCCGTGGCAATTTTGGCACATCAAAGGATGAAATTCTTTGCTGGGAGGGTGGGGAGGCACAGGCACAGCTTGTCCAGAGAGGGGGTGGATGCCCCATCTCTGGAAACACTCGAGGTCAGGCTGCACAGGGCACAAATGGAAGCACCCCCCACTTCCTGAGAACAAGTCTGGATCTTCCAGAGCTCAAGCTCCAGCCCTGTCCTGGGTGCAGCTCCCTCCTGCCCAGGTAAGGAGGTCTCCTTCCTCCTTGCCAGGACATGCAGCCTCTGCTGAACCTTCAGGAATGGATCCTGAAAGGCTCCAGGGACAGGCAGGACCACGGAACTGGCAGCAGAGAAAGGCAGGAGCATCCCTCTTCTCTCCATCACCAGGAGAGGAGCTGTGAGCTTAGATCATAACTTTTTTTCCACCACCACAGTTATGATGCTGTTGGCTCAGCCGTGGATGAAACTGCAGTTTTGAGCCTCCCACCTTCCAAGAAAACGCCCTAATCGTGGAGCAACGAGCTGGACAGGGCTCTGGCCAGCAAAACAGGTGGTTTAAGGGGCCAAAAAAAACCAAGAAAGGAGGAACCACACATTCCAGCTCAACTACCAGCACCCTGTCTGGCCAGGGAAGCCCTGCTCCAAGCACTCCTCCTGAAGTTCCCCATTTTCCAGCAGCCCTTCTGGGATGCCTGTCTGTAACCATAGGGGCTCAGCTGAACTCCCTGATGGGGTCAACATCAATGCAAGCACTTTTCTGATCCAGCAAAATTAATTCCTTCTGTCAGGTTGCCGCTCTGCCTATTTCTGTATCCTCCCTGTTTTGTGTTTCCCTTGTTTGTCCCTAAATCCTCCAGCAGAGCTTGGAAAATGAGTCTCTCCTGATCCACTACTGAGCCAGCTGAATCCAACCACCACCCCTGCCCAACCGTGGGTTGCAGAGATCCGGCAAGAGCATTTTTAGGATGCCAGGCAGAAGTTTCTGTGCCCTGAAGGGTGATCCTGATCCCAGCAGGCTGCACGGCAAGGATTAAAGGACAAAAAAGACAGACAAAGAAAACTGCAGGAAGTTTGAGGCAAGCACTGGGCAGATACATTGCTAACAGGTTTCACAGTGTTTTCTTAATTTTTTTTTTTCTTAATTCCTGCACCAAAAAAGCATGGAAAATAAAAAGCTGAATTCTTGGCCCCACTCGTACTTTTCCACACAATTCCAGCCAAACCGCTGAATTTCTCTGCCTTTCCCGTCAACCAGGCTGCAAACACTGCTTCATAAACACTGGACACAGCTATGGGGCACCATCCAAAATGCCAAAATGCCAGGGCTCAGAAACCCCACAGATCACCCAGTGTTCGGGGTGGTGCCTGCAGCTGCTCAGCAGAGCCATCGGATGTGTCTGGAACAACTTCCAGAACTCCTAAATTTGATCATCAACCCAGTTTAAGATTAACTGGGGACTGACAAACTGCAATCAGTAATTACCAAATGAATATAAGGAATTATATGGAGAATAATTACACAGCACGAGGCCCAGGGGCCAGCTGAGCTTTACGTCCTCTGTTACTATTCCCATCTGAAGCTTTCCTGCACGGGCCAGCAAAATTTGCACAGCCAAAAATGAGCGTGCAACGAACCCCCTGTGACAACTGCGCACGTTTTGAGGCAGCTGCTTCCAAAAACACCTCCCAGGCAAGGCCCAGACCCTTGGTCGGCCCCAGGTTTTTCCTCACCTCCTCTCTCCAGCCTTTTGTCCAGCGCCAGCCTTGGCACTGCCAGGACACATTCCCAGGGTGTCACACAAGGCACACGGCCAGGCCCTGCATTTAACAGTCTGCTGGCCAGGAGGCTCGGCCCAGACACCCAGTTTGGGGGGGGATGTGGTGCAGAGGGGGGATGTGGTACAGCCAGCTGGGACGTGAAAAACCCCACGTCCTGATGCACGGGGTGGGGCTGAGCTGAGCGAGCCCGGCCAGCTCCTGATGGGAGAGGGAGCGAATCCCAGCAGCTCCACTAGAGAAAAATGGTGTTTGGGGGCATTGCATGGGCCCGCTCTGGTATTGAGGGGCATCACACCCACCGTCTCCTGGGGAGACCCGATACTGGGGGGCTACTGCACCCACTAAGTCCCCAGGGACCCCCAGTGTTGGAGTGGCATTGTGCCCACCACCTCCCAGGGAGGAGAATCACCCCCACCACCTCCAGGGGATTCCCGGTGTCGGGGGGGAAGCTGCACCCACCCCCTCCGGAGGATCCCCAGTGTTGGGGTGCCATCCCATCTACCACCTCCCAGGGATCCCCGGTGCCAGAGGGTCACCGCACCCCCTCCCCGCGCTCCCGGTGTCCCCCCGCTCACCGCAGCTCTCCGTCCAGAGCCTGGATGACGGCGGCGAAGCTGCGGCTGGTCTGGTTGAGGTACCGGTAGCAGGTTCGGAGGCCACATCCCAGCGAGTCCTGCGGGCAGAGCGGGGCGGGGGGCGCGGGTTGGAGGCGGGGGGCGGCGGGC